>VWYK01129190.1:26785-43566 GCA_013399775.1 Semnornis frantzii | reverse complement strand
AAAAAAAAGAAAAAGAGAAGAAGCAACAAATTACAAGGCATATATTTTAATATAAATCCTATTATTTCAATAACCATAGAATCACCATAGAATGGTTTGGGTCAGAAAGCACCTTAAGGATCATGTAGGTCCGAACCCCCTGCAGGCAGGGACACCTTACATCAGACCAGGTTGCGGAAGTCCCTGTCAAACCTGGCCTTGAACACCTCCAGGGAGGGGACAACCACAACCTCCCTGGGAAACCTGTTGCAGTGTCTCACAACCTTCACTGTAAATAATTTCTTTCTAATATCCACTCTACATCTACTCCCATCAAGCTTCAATCCATTCCCTCTTGCCCTATCACTACAAGCCCTTGCAAAATAGTCTCTCCCCAGCTTTCTTGGACTCCCCTGCAGACAGTTGAAGGTAACTATAAGGTCTTGATGGAGCCTTCTCTTCTGCAGGCTGAACAGGCCCAACTTGCACAGTCTGCCCCTACAGGGGAGGTGCTCCAGGCCTCTGATCATATTCCTGGCCCTTCTCTGGACCTATTCCAACAGTTTGATGCCCTTCTAGTATCTGGGGTACCAGAACTGGACATAGCAGTCCAAGGGGGATCACATGAGTTGCACCACAGCTGCACTTCTCATCACTTGTAAGTGCTGTGCTTTCCATCCTGATGAGTTTGCAGGTGAGGAAGGAAATCTCCTCCTCCCTCCACAGCTTTCCCAACCTGGGCAAGAAGCCATCCACTGCTGTGCCTGTCCAGCTACACATCCGAAACTGAGCCTTGCAAAGTGCTTTAGGGAAATGGAACTCGGCGATCCTGCCTCATTTATTTATAGCGACACTCCAGACTGTAACTGTGATTATGTGGGCTGGAAATACTCTTGTGCACGAATAAATTAAATAACTAAACAGCTTTAAAAGTCTGCAGGATCTCAGTGAGTTCTGGGTGTTTTTTATCACCTGGTTTAATTTCTGGTCCAGTTGCTCTTTTTGTACATCAGCTTATGGGAAAAAAATGTGTTGGCCATATCTTTGATGATGTAAGTTGCTACTAGACAGCTGTTAATAGAGTTTTTTTGACAGCAGCATCTCATGTCATAGCGTGACCAAACAACAGAAGTGAACAGGAGAACATAAGATCATAGAATCATTGATTCATTTAATGTGGAAAAGGTATTTAAGATCATGGAGTCCAACCATTCTCTAACTCTACCAAGTCTGGTGCTAAACCATGTCCATCAACACCACATCTCTGCAGCTTTTAAACACCTCCAGAGATGGAGATTCAATCACCTCCCTGGACAGCCTGATCTAGTGTTTGGGAAAACTTTCAGCAAAGAAGTTTCTTCTAATGTCTAACATAAACTTTCCCTGGTCCAACCTCAGACTTTCCTCTTGTCCTATCACTTGTTACTTGGGAAAAGAGACCAACACCCACATGGCTCCAACCTCCTTTCAGGTGGTTGTAGAGAGCAAGAAGGTCTTCCCTGAGGCTTCTTTTAGTGACAATCCCAGTTTCCTCAGCTGCTCCTCACAAACGTTGTCCTCCAGACCCTTCACCAGCTTCATGCCCTTCTCTCAACCTGCCTTAGCATCTTTATGTCCTTCTTGTAGTGACAGCCCCAAAACTGTCCTCAAGGTGTGGCCTCACCAGTGCTGAGAACATCTTTACTTTCTGCTAGGTTTACACCCATCTTCTACCAAACACAGCTAGAAGTCCCCTAGATTTAGCCCAAGACCAGTTCCAGGCTTTGCTCCACAAATCTAATGCAGCATATTAAAGAGAGAGAAAATAGAGGGAAGTGCTTTTCCTTGGCATCAGAGTCCGCCAAAATGTGCAGCTTTTCTCTGCAAAGCCAGTGTTTAAAAGGCAACAAAGCTGAAGGTTGGCTCCCCAAGTGCAGAGGTTCCCTGTGATCACATAATTAACTTTACCCCTTAACATATGGAGTCAAAGCATGGATCTCTTACTGGACTTCTGCTGAGATGTGAGAAACAAAAATCCCAGCCTTTCCTTCTGAGCAGCAGGGAAATTACTCTTGACCTGGGATCCAAGCCATTGTGGATTAAAACTCTTTGGAAGGAGAAGGTTATATTTTTTTTTTCCTTTTCTTTTTATATCCACAGTAATTTGCCTCTTTGATGGCATAAAAATTAAATCCATCTGGAATGGTTTTTTAATTAAAATCATACTTTGCTTATCATAGTGAGAACACTTAACTGATTACAAAAGAAATGTGGAAACCTCTGGCATCCTGCTCCCCCTTCTCCAGCCAGTCTGTATAGCAAACTCACTCTGCTAAGCTGTGTGTAACCCTTTGGAGACTGCCTCACAGAAGCTCTCCTCACCCCATTTATGGACCAGAAAAAGTCATATAAAGTCATATTATCATAAAATGGTTTGGGTTGGGAGGAACCTTAAAGATCACCTAGTTCTAAACCCCTGCCATGGGCAAGGACACCTCCTACAATACAGAACCTCCTACTGCAGGGGACATACAGAGTGCATCCCAAAAAGTGTGTACAAAAGATTCCTCTGGCTGCCAGAAGCTGCTGGAGTTCACTCTTGTCTTAATTTGATGACTTCTGGAAATTCCCTATGGAAGCACAGAATCTCCATCCATTTAACAGCTCCTTGGCTGTGCTGTTATTTACCTTCACAGGAATGGAAACGTTTCCCATTGTCTCAACAGTGCCCTCAAACCAAAGGCTAAAATCATTCCTAGCAGATACACCTAACTGCAGCAGTTAAGGATCTCTTTTTTTATTCCCCCAACTGCTATCATCCAGGCCTGGTTCTAGAGTCCTCTTATTTTGATGGAGGCCTCTCCATGTGGTGACAACAATCAACTCACGATACGGGCAAGGGTGGGTCACACAACGTGTGCCACCTTGAGGTCTTCTCTGAGGAACATCTCATGTGCCACAGGCTCAGGGCCACAGGGAGGACTGCTGTTGTTTGTGCTGCATTTGGGTTTCAGCCTTCCAGGGCTGCTCCCGTAAGAGTTTTCAGGAGCACTAATCTCACAGTGGGATCCTCAGACGGCACGGCATGGCAGTGCTAACGTCAGTGGAGTTAAGCTGATTTATTCTGGCTGAGGATGGTAACTGCAGGGTAGGATTTTCCCAAGCACAACTATTAGTTAAATTCCTGGGGCTGGATGAATATGTGACCAAGTGTCTGCATGCTTTTTATCTTTCTCTTTTTTGGTGCCAGCTCCTGCTGGGGAAAGGGATGCTGAGGCAGATGTTTGAAGTGAGGTCTTGAACTCATGCTGTTCAGAATGATCCTATGGGAATTTCTATCAGGATAGCACTGTCACAAATCTCAGCTGCACTTTCCTTGCAGACAGAAAGGAGATCAGATGCTACTCAACAGGGAAAGAAAGTTACTCTATTTTTAGTTCCAGTAAGACCATTGCAGCCACAGGGTGCTGGATTAAAGGGTGAAATAGTCATCCCCTGGCACAACACACAGAAGAACTGGCAAAGCTGCAATACTGGGGCAACTATATGAAACCTTAAAGAGAACCTGCCCATCTCTCAACAAGCCAGTACAGAATCATGTAATTGTTAAGGTTGGAAAAGACCTATAAGACTACCAAATCAAATCATCAACCCAATACCACATGCCCATTAGACCATGACTGGAGGTGCCACATCTACAAGCTTTTGAACACCTCTAGGGACAGTGACTCCATCACCTCTCTGGGCAGCCTGACCACTCTTTCAATATAGATTTTTTTCCTAATATCCAATATAAACCTCCCCTGGTTCAATTCAAGGTCACATCCTCTTGATCTATTGCTAGTGGCTTGAGAGACAAGACCAACAATCACCTCCTGTATAACTGCCTTTCAGGTATTTGTAGAGAGCAGTCTCCCCTCAGCCTTCTATTCCCAGAAGTAGTTTTCCAAGATAATGTTTCCATCTCCTACTCTTACTGGTCTCAAAGCCAAACATGGATGTGTCTCCAAACCCAGTTGAACTCCCATTCCTGCACTGACAGGTAGATCCATACTGCAGTAATGCTTTGCTCCAGCTAAAGGTGGCACTGCCCTGCAGGAGGCCAGCAGTGCATTGTGAACAGTGCCACAATAGCTGCCCTCCCTGCACCAGCTGAACAACATACACATCAAACAGGAAGGCTCCTTCTGAGTCAGGTCCTGTGCCAGACCACACATCCCTTTCAGAAATGGACCAACCTCCATCACAAGACAAATTTGCTTTCTGGCTCTCAGTGCTGCTCTTGGCAGCCTGTTCTCGCATCTCACTCTTTTCACTGCTACAAAGCTTCCCACAGCCAAATCCAATCACATGGAGCATACGAACACTCCAGCACCAGTGCTGATCCCTTACTTTAGAGGGAGTTTCCATTCCCTGATGGTATCATAAGTGCTTGTGCAGGGGGTAACCACAGTTTCTCCATAATTTGGACCTGCAACCAGACATGAACTATGAGGTCTTTATGATGGAGGCAGACAACAGTGAAAAGAAATGGGCAAACAAAGAGAGTGTATTTTTTTCTCATTTCCAGTCTGGGTCTTAGTCATTCAGCTGCAGGATCACCCCTAGCAGAAAGCTCATTTACAGAGCTCAGAACTGAAGGAAGAGCTTCTCAGCTTCATCCTGAACTGCTGCCCCTCTCCAGATGCATCTGAATTTCTTGGTTCATCTCCTTCTACTCATGGTTACCCCAGCGGATATTGTTCCTTGCCTGTACTTCTCCTCAGGCTACTCTGCAAGGGAAATAAGCATTTATTTTTAGGTGCATTGCACTCTGACTGGTTGGCCTTTCCTTCCAGGGCTGCAATATATATTTAATACTTGTTTCCACAGCTCACAGCCCAGGAAGCCTGAGTGGTGAACTGAAAGAGAAGAAATAATTACTAAGTAGAGGGGCATCAACCTGCCAATCACTTTAATACCCCATCTAGAATCAGACACTTGACTTTTCAGCAGTCCCATAGTGCAACAGAAAGCAGGTCTGAATCAAAGACACAGTTGCTATTTTATTATGATGATGATATTTTCAGTTGTGCAATAATAACTCCTGTCAGATCTGCAGCAGAGAAAAAGAAGGAGAAATACATTGTTAGAGCACTATGGGGGGGAGTGCTGGAAAAAGGCAGTAGAGAGGAGACAACTGCACCTAGCCTCTCAATGTCCCCCCAGGCTGCCCCTCAGAGTGTTACAGCACTGAGATGCTTTCTAGACACTGGTGATCCAAGTGGGATCAACAGACTCAGTGGTCAACCCACACAAGAGATTCAGCTCAAATGTGGGATTGTTCCACAAAGGCTACAGTTCCTAAGCCCTCTGCAGCTGGAGTTCATGACTGCTGCCCTCATGTCTCTCTTAGCCATTGCTCTCAATTCTCTTCCACACAGTACTTGCAACCTCCTCCTTTCTCTCATCCTAGTCCTCACCATATCCCCAGGCAAAGATTACACTGGGATCACATGTCCTGGCCAGTTCCTGAAGTGTCCATTACAGCTTGCAGCAGCTACTTGGACACTTCTCCCTTCTGCATCTCTTTTTCCACAGTAAATCCAGTGCTGTCAAGCATTGGTGTCTTTCCTCTAGGAAACTGCAATCTTTACTCAGTCCTTCACTTAGCTCTTCTTCCACAGCTAAATTTAGTGTTTCTGGAAGATGTCCCTTTAATAAATCCTGCCTTTATCTCCCTGTTAGAAGAATATGTAGCAAAAGAATAAATAAATAACTGAACAGAGAACCAAAGCCTCAGCTTTACAGCTAGATTTAAAAATATTTCCAGATGCTTACTGGTCTCCTATGAAAATTCTGGGGCTCAGGTCAAGCATCAAGCTCCAACTTTTAATTTCCTTTGCATCTACAGAACCACGAGGGCTTGGCTAACACAGTTTAACTACCAATACTGTCTGGATCTGGGAACAGCTTCCTACCCAAAGGGGCACAGCAAAACCCTAATCAACCAACCAAAGAACAAACAAAACACCTGAACAAACAAAAAAACTCAGGCAAACCTCAACTCTTTAAGAAGGGGAAGGTAAACAACTGTGAATACAAAAGGAGCCCTACATTGGCAGAGACCTCAAGGATACACAAAGGTTGTTCCTTCCTTGTATCCCTAAGCTTCTAAGAGACAAATGAAAACAATAGTCAAGGTGGAAGGTACAAATACATGTGCCAACATCAGGAGCCTCTTGCTCAGCGTATGCAAATTTATTTATAGTGTAGCTCATGTACTTCCAAGTGCAATTTCTCCCAATGACAGACATCCAACTTAATGCCTCCAAAAGAGCCAGGGACAAAGATGAATGCATCTCCAAAAACTAACATCTCACAGCACATGGCTGTAATAACAGTTAACTTATTATAGTCATGATTGACTATTTAAAAATGGACATGTTTTTAGTTTGTTGGGTTTGGGTTTTGGGTTGGTTTTTTTTTGGGGGGTGGGTGTTTTAGGGGTTTTTTTTGTTGTTGTTGGATTGTTTTTTTTTGATTAGACTGACTAGTACAGCTAGAGGTAGAAAAAAAAAAGCATTTGAAGCTCTTCAAACACCCTCAGGAAACTTTAGGATATGCACAGGTCTGCAACAACCATTCTGAGTCTGGTCAAGTTTGTTAATCACAGAAAAGGAAAAAAAAAAAAAAGAGAAAAGACCTGAAGAATAGACAAATGACTGAGCTAGGGAAGAGCTGTATAACCATCAGACCTTGCAGAACTGCAGGGGTGGGTGAGAACTATCACTTCTGTGACAGCAAGCAATGAGCAGGTGGAAAGACAGGAAGCAAACCGTGGCATGTCATAAAAATCAACACTTGAGAGTTTTAATGCACACTAGAAATATAGATGTTAATTTGTGGGCTTGGTTTCTGCAGATAAGTTGCAGCCCTGTAACGCCAAAGGTGGTAGTGATGGGTTTGCAGTAAGACACTCTTTCCAACCAGTATGCTCTTCTTTCATGTTGTCTTCGGGATAAACCTAGAGCAATTACTAGATTCATTTCTCTTTCAGGCCTATAGAAGTGTTGAAAGTAAAGATTTTAGTCTAATGTTTTTTTATTGCATGTCTCTAAGTATATAAAAGTACCTATTCCAGTTGTCCCGATATAAGCTGTTATTTCTGTTGACAAACCTTGCCTGAAGATAAGCTTTTGGCATACTGTTTGCAGAAACATGTATGACTGCCCAGGGGAAAAAGGAGAGAGCAGGCCAAGAAGGGACAAAGTTTATTTTTGCCAAAAATGGTGCCTCAAGAGAAATTCTGTGGAGAGGATGAATGAGCAAAACACTCCTGCACCCAAACCCACAACCAACACTCCAACCGCAAAGCACTGGCTCCAAGAGATGAAAAAAGCTTTGCACAGAGAAACTCTGCAAAAATTAAACTGTGCCACAAGAGTCAGAGAAGTGAAGAACAAAAGGGATGTGAAAATTCTTTGAGAGGAATTGTTGTAGAGCTGAAATTAAGTGCACAGCATAGCTGAGTGAGGCCCACAAGGCTCTGCAGCTATCGTCAATGTCATCCCAGAAGCAACCTTGCAGTCAACACTCGAGCACATCTGTAATTCTTTACGTGGTGTTTGGCCTCCTCATGGTGTCCTGTGAAGCTGGGAATCAGCAGCAGCATTTTTCTCTGCCTTTGTGGATGTCAAGCAAAATGAAAAACGTCTCTATTGTCAAAAAAGGTGGAAAAGCCCAATTGTGTTTTAGGGTCAGGATTGGAAAGGAAAAGTAACCCAAGAAAGGGGGGCAGAAATCACAGGAAACAAGTGGCTTGTCTCAGTGCTGGCCCTTTTGCACTTGCACCTGTCTTCAAAATGGTCTCAGAGCAAGAGGAAAACCCTGCAGCCTCCTCAGGGAGGGAGTGCCAAAAGGGTTCTCAACCAGCATAAGGCTGATAGAAGGGCTCCATCACTTGTTTGTGTAGCTTCCAACACATGGCAAGACTTAGCAAGGGAAGAAAGTAGCCACATGCCTTTGCATTCCTTGCTGAATCGTCCCAAATTACTAGCCCCAAATTACAGGGGGAAAAAAACCAGCAGCCAAGAAATACTAAGCACAGCTCAGGACTGAGTCCAGTCACTTGATGGCAAGGTGGATGAAGTTGTTTTAACAGCCAAACAAATGCAACTACATCAACTCCAGATGGCATAGACTCGATGATCTTAAAGGTCTTTTTCCAACTTAAATGATTCTATGGATCTCTGACCCTCTAGCCCTACTGCAGCTCCACAGCTAAGCACTTTTTCTTCAAGCAAGGGCTTAACAGTCCTGGGGAATAAATCACAGAATCACAGAACTTTAGAGGTTGGAAAAAACCTCTAGAGATCATCCACTCCAACCTCCCTGACAAAGCTGTATCCCCTGGGTTGTTCACACAGGAATGCATCCAGGCAGGTTTTGAAAGCCTCCAGAGCAGGAGAATCCACAACCTCACTGGGCAGCCTGTTCCAGTGCTCTGTCACCCTCACTGCAAAGAAGTTTCTCCTCATGTTGAGGTGAAAACTATGTTCCAGTTTGTAGCCATTGCTCCTTGTCTCATTGCTGCTGATCACCAAAAAGAGCTTGGCCCCAGTCACTTGACATCCACTCCTGAGACACTTGTATACATTGATCAGATCTCCTCTCAGGCTTCTCTTCTCCAGACTAAACAGCTCCAAGGCTCTCACTCTCCCTCTCTCTCTGTGCAAAAAGCATGCTGCCAGGGCAAAGGGGTTTCACCTCTGTTCAGCAAACTTCTGAAGGCAGGGAAAGATGACTTAAAAAAAAAAACCAAATGCCTATTTCATGGCATTTTGGGACATGGTTTAATGGCCAATGATGGTCTTACCTTGATGGTTGAACTCAATGATCTTAAAAGTCTTTTCCAACTGAAACAATTCTGTGATTCTGTTTACCACACTGCCACAAATGGGATGAACTTTCCAAAGGGGTCCATCCTTCACCTGGCTAGGGGTCTGCAATTTGAAAGAAGCTATAAAAATACAATCACTACAGTCACATAAAAGAAAAGTTGAATTTGGCTATGGTAAATGAAAGGTGGAAGAGGTATAACCTCCAGCAGGATCTGGATTCTGGCTTTTTCCAAGCTGAGCACGGAAAAATGCTGAGTGTAAGCACTGAAGCAGTTTTTCATTTTGTTGCAAATTTAAAAGCTGCTGGGGACTTTTTTTGGGGGTGGACATCACATTCACCGTATTTAATTTTGGTTCCTTTTTGCCTTGCGAATGGATATGTCCCTTAAAGTTTAAACGGCAGCAGTCTGGTCACTTAGGAAAGATCAAATAAAAGCTGCTTCTCAGTAATGAATAAAGCAGGCTGCAGGGAAAAGCTCAGTGTGAGCAGGTTTCCTTCTTTTATCATTCTTACACAACACATGAAAAATCTGGGGAGGGATTCAGCTTGTGGCTTAAGATCTCTAAACGCAGGTGTCTGCTTGAGGACTGAGCTGCCACCACAGTCAGTGAGGGTTCAAAGATGAGAATAATGGGGGCACACGGTGCCATATGAGATAACTTTGTATTCTCTGTTCATAGCATCCACGTGAGGCTGGCAGATAGCACAGCATCTGCAAGGGCTCTGCTCTCCAGAAAAAGGATGGTGTGGGACAACAGGGTACCTTCCTGCATCTCAAATGGCCTGAGGTGCCTGAGAGGAGAGAACTGAGCCTGACAAGACTGCTGACCACAACCAGAGTTCAGAGCATCTGGGTCACACGTAGACACCTAGAGGGAAATGCCAAAACACGGACGTCCTAAGCAGCAAGGTGAATTCCACTCCAAGGTCACCTGCAAGGAAGCTCACAGGCTGACTAGCTGTGATAGACAATGACATCTATAAGGGCCCTGGAGACATTCACTGCTGAGATATGGGTTGTGATGTGACAGATCACCAAGTATTAATTGAAACATCTGTTAAACACAGAATCAAGGTTGGAGCCTCAAATAAAAGTCTTTTTTAAAAGACACCCAATAGATTTCAGCTTTCCAAAGGAGACACAAAGTATTGATATTTCCCTTCCAGACAAGAATTGTATTTAAATAGATTTTTTTTTCTTCCCTTCTCTCTTGACAAGATGCAATTTCACAGGGATGGGGATTAAAACAAAACGTGGAGCTGGCACTCAGCCTCCACCTGCCAGGACAGGAACATCCCTGAGCCTGCTGCAAAGGCAGGAAGGTAATCTTGGAGATGGTGGCTTGGTTAACAGAGAACTGGGATCTCCAAAATCAGCTCCTTCGCTGGGTTCTTGACTTTCAATCACTGTAAATCAATGAAGCCGAGGTGTGACATCCAGGAGTTTATCAAAGCAGCATCACCAATCTGTTGTCTGACCCTACAGTGGAACACATAAAAAAAAAAAATCCAACCTTGGTTCTGAATTAGGAAATAAGCCCAGTTCGGTTCCAACACTTGAATTTAAATGTAAATGGCAGAAGTGTTAAATCTCCCATGTCCCAGCAGTGCAAAGAGTGAATGGATGCTTAGTGACTGCCCTGGGGGTGAGAAATCCACCTAATGGGACTAATTGAGAAGTTTAAGGCTGTTAATATCCAATGTTTCAGTTGACTGGAAAAGTGCCTTTGTTAATCTAAAGTACATCAGGCTCTATAAAATTCATGCACAGCTCAGAAGTTCCAATAGGTATTTTAAGTCCTGGAAATATCATATATAAAAAAAAGTTAGTGTTGCAGATAAAATCTGGCCCAATAAACCAGCAGTAAAGCAGCACTAATGTCTGCTTTCCAGCCTTAAGCAACCCGCAGCACATAACCCTGCGCGCAAAATCGTCCCTGAGTTACCTTTTTAAACCAACCATCTAAAAACTGCCAAATTGAGTACTGATGTCACCCACGCTACCTTCACACCTGCTGTGACTTCAGGGCACCGCATCTGCCTTGCATCTGCATCGCCAGTGGGTGAGTGGGGGAAGGAATACAGGAGGCAATGACTGTAGCACCAAGGAAATATCACACCTGCTTCCTCCTCTTAACCTCACCTGCTCACTTCCAGCAGGTCAAGCTGTGTTCACACAGGCTATTTATATTTGTGCAGATTGGCAATTATTAAGCATAAGTGCTCTTGCTATTAGAGCTCTTTTCTCATTAGGGTAAGCGGTTTCAAAGTGATTTGTAGCAAAGGTAATAGCCAGCAGATGAGTCCAATAAAGCTGAGGTTTCAGGACACAAAAATAATCTTGGCGCTTTATTAACAACATCCTTATCAGAAAGAAGCTTTATGCTGTTAATTTATACCCTGAGAAGCCTTTTGGTTTACAAAGAACCCACAGCTGAGGAAGCCTGGTATCACTCCATTAAAAGGCTTGTATTATTATTATTCGAGGAGCATTCATCAGCCAGTGGCTTCCGGAAGAAGCCCATCTTCTTCTCAAACCCTCCCCAGGGCACTTTCTGAGCACTAATGAATGAACTTTCCCTGCATTGTGTGTCTTGTAATATGGAAGGTGAAGCTCACTCATGCCCGGAGAAATGAATCATCTCAGAGAAATCTTTGGCGGTCAGGCATGAAGCCAAGCGAGCTGCAGGTTGTTCCAAAAAGGAATGGTGACAAGGAGACCACTCAGCTGGTGAACAGCTTTCCCCAGCCATGCACAGGACCGCCCTGCCACAGTGTTAGCTGTGTTAGCTCTGGAGGGAGGCCAATCTGATGGCTGGCATCACTTCCCTGCCCTTCTCCTACCTCAAATCAAAGGGTCTGAGTTTTCTTCCACTGCAGTCTTCTGGGATCTCACTTTCGGAGGCAAAAACATTTCCCCTCTTGGCTCAGGTCCCACCCAAATGAAGCTGTAAGGCCTCATGACTTCTGGAAAACATCTGGAAGCGTGGAAGAAAGGGAGCAGTGACACAGCACACACTCAGAACTGAGTGAAACCTGGCCTGACTGCACTGGGCAGGAGGACAAAGCAGTGCCACTGTGCAGCCAGCCTTGGCAAGTCTCACAGAGGGATCAGGAGCTTCTGATCTGCCTGTCTGTACACAGCCTCCACTCCACCTTCTGGCTACAACTCCCTGCTCTGGGGTTTCTAGGCACCTTTGACCCAGCTGTATATATTTTTGCCTATGACTGAGAAATGTTATGGGTTGTATCCCCTAGATCTTGGTTCTCGCAAAAAAAAAAAAAAAAAAAAAAAAAGAAAAGTTCCTCTTTTTTTCCAATACAGAAGAGAAAACAATAGATAAGACAAGAGACTGGATCTGCGTTTCATCACATAACCTTTCCCAGGCACTGGAAATCCATTTCCGCTGAGCCAGCCTGATGCAGAAGTGATCCCATCTGCAGTGGCCAAACGAAACTGCCACACTTGTGCTGACTTGATCTGAGGGCAGGACATGACCTCCCATGTTCATAAAACCAAGCAAAGTTCCATTCCTCTTCAAAACTTGAGTAAGAGGTTTTAATTTGCATGGATAATTTGATACCTTTCCTGAACTTGAGCCACAGATGCCATGCCGAGTGTGACAAATCTCCTCAAAGTGCAGTCAGGGCTCATCTTGGGTCACATTGATCTACATAGTGTCTGGTGCCCTTCCTCAGGCTGCCAATAAATGGGACACTTGATGCTGAACAGGGAGATACCCTTCCTGTCCTTCTTCCCTCTTCTCCATCTCAAATGAAGTTTTGTGCCTACAAGGTAGATGAAACACGAGGTAACTTTCCAGTCCTACCGGATTAAGTCAGCATATTATGTAGCATTTGGGAGACTGATTTCCATGACCAACTTCTGATGAGAGTCCAGTGAAGGGTCCAAAGATGATGAGACTGAAGCATCTCACTGAGGAAGAGAGACCTGAAGCTGTTTAACCCAGAGAAGAGGAGACTAGGAGGGGATCCTTTCAATGCTGATTAATAGCTACAGGGCAAGGCACAGGAGGATGGGGCTAAACTCTTATCAGTGGTGCTCAGGGACATGACAAGGGGCAATGGGCACAATCTGGAACACAGGAGGTTCCATCCGAACATGAGGAAAAGCTTCTTTACTTTGAGGGTGCTGTAGCCCTGGCCCAGGCTGCCCAGAGATGCTGTGGTGCCTCCTTCTCTGGAGAGATTCAAAATGGACACAGTGATCCTGGGCAAGCTGCTGCTGGTGACCCTGTTTTAGCAGGGAGACTGGACTAGATGATGCCCAGCAGTACCTTCTAAAGCTTCCAATTCTGTGACATACAGGATCACAAGATCACAGATGTCAGGGGTTGGGAGGGACCCAAAGAGATCAAGTCCAACCCCCTGCCAGAGCAGCACCATGCAATCTATCTCAGGGCACAGAGGAACACATCCAGACAGGCCTTGAAACTCTCCAGAGAAGGAGACTCCACAACCTCTCTGGGCAGCCTGTGTCAGTGCTCTGTGACCCTTACAGTAAAGAAGTTCCCCCTTGTGTTGAGGTGGAACCTCCTGTGCTGCAGCTTACATCCATTGCTCCCTGTCCTACAGCGGGGAATAAGTGAGCAGAGCCTGTGTCCCCCCTCCTGACTCCCAGCCCTCAGATATTTATAAACATTTATTAAATCCCCTCTCAGTCTTCTCTTCTGCAGACTAAAAAGCCCATACCAATCTTCCCATCTGTTTCTGCTGGAGACCATCTGATAAAGGGAAAAAGACATCTTTTGTTTTATTTCCTCCCTAAAATAACAGTAGAAATTCCTCATGTTTTGCCTTTTTCAAGGCACCCTCACAACTGGTGCCTCAAGAGAGCTGAAACACCTCTTCTGTGATACAGGACCCTCCACTTAGTCATGTCCCAGCTGCTCATTTGCAAAATGTGCAGAGCACCTTTCCGGCTTCGCATCCATCAACTACTGTGACCCCTCCTCAGATATTCAAGCGAGAAGGGAGGGACAAATAACCACCCAAAAAAGTCATGTCAGCACGAAACAATGAAAACAAGAACAAAATGTCACAACAGCCTTTCAAGTCAGCACTGGATGGACTTTGCACAAAACACAGTGCACCAGAATTTGCATTTTTATCTGGTGCAGCCCTCTGGCTGTCACATTGCTGCTGATAGTACAACACAAAGCAGTAGGAAACCTTTAAAAGCACTGTAAAAAGCGGGGAAATGGAGTAACAGGCACATACACCTCCAAATTCACAAGTCAGACAGCTTTCTCTATCCACGGTCCCATCTGCCTCCTAATTCAGCAACTATCCCTCTCCCCAGAAAACTCTCTATGGACTCATAATCATAGAACAGAATCCTAGCATGGTGAGGGGTGGAAGTGACCTCTCAAGATTATCTAATCCAACCTCCCTGCTAAACCAGAATCAGCCACAGCAGGCTGCCCAGGATCACATTGTCCAGGTGGGTTTGGAATCTCCCCAGAGAAGGAGACTCCCCAGCCCCTCTGGGCAGCTTGCTCTGGGGCTCCAGCACCCTCACTGCAAAGAAGTTTCTCCTCACATTCCAGTGGAGCCTCCTGGGTTCCAGTTTGGGCCCACTGCCCTTAGTTCTGTCACTAGGCACACTGACAAGAGTCTGGCCCTCTTGCCCCCTAGCCTTTAGCTTTTGCTGAGCACTGAGAAGATCCGCTCTTCTCCAGGCTAAACAGCCCCAGGCCTCTCAGCCTTTCCTCTTCACAGCGATGTTCCAGTCCCCTCAGCATCTCTGTAGGCTCCACTGGACTCTCTCCAATAGCTCCCTGTCGCTCTTGAACTAGAGAGCCCAGAACGGGACCCAGTGCTCCAGATGTAGCCTCATTTCCTTTTACAATACACCACAATTCCCCTCCTCATTTCCTTTCACAATACACCACAATTCCCCTCCTGGATGGTTCTTGTGAGTTTTCCTGCTGAACACAGACCTCTTGGCTGTGGAGAGGGTTTGATATTTAAGGATGTGAATTCTTCTGCTGACACACTGCAGGGCTGGAGTAACATGCTGTTGGAAACTAGTCTTAAATACTCCACATTAGAATTTTTTTCCCTTGGCTGCTGCGGTTTTGCCTGTTTTGCTCTTTTGCCTTGCTATACCCTACATAAGAGCTTCTAAGTACATGTGCTGCTGAAATATGTCCCCTGAAAACTTCCAGCATTATAGAAATGCAATGAAAATTTCTGAGCAACCCAGTTATACGGTTGGAAAACTGGTTCTCCAGGATAGCTTTAAATAAAGTCAGTCATGCATTTATACATCTCTAAATTAAATAAATCCTACACCAAATAACACACGGAGGTTTTGGGGTAAGGCCTTTGTTAAACACAAGTTGTCGTTGCAAAAGGATCTTTATGTGGGTTGCAGGAATTGGGTTAGAGGATTCTAGTGAGTATGTAGTTTCTTTGCCAAAGACATTGATTATTTGGGTTTAAATGTATTTATCTAACTTCTCGTCAATGACAGGATGAAAGAGACACAGATAGGGTTGAAGTGGCTGTCCCATGAGCTTATATTTATCTGATTTTTTTCTTCACAGTGATCCTCTATCCAGCATTTAAACTCAGACTGCTGAAGGATCAGAGGCAAGGTTTTTTTATTCCTATCCATCACGCACCTACTTCATGACTGGAGCAGAATAAAACTGAAGAAAAGCGCAAATTACACCAGCTGGACAGACTTGGCTAATTCAACAAGTGTGCAATCTGAAGGCATGTGGAATTCACCAACTGCTTCAAATTATCCCCGTTCATTTACTAGACACACTCCGTAAAATATAATAGTCCAAGTTGTAGCTCTCCCGACCACATAATCTCAGTTACACCCCCAGAAAGCTAAACTGACCCACTAGGAATTAATCTGGATTTACCCCACGCCCCCACCACTGACTTTAGCACTTCCCAATGTCAAACGCTGACAGCTGTGAGAGGCAGATCTCTGGTGAGCATGGTGTGATGATCTACAGCAAATGACTTTTGCCTAATTTCCTTTATTCCATGCTTGTAGACCATGAGAGGCTGAGGTGAAAGTTTATAACAGCAATTTGAAATCACATGACCACAACAGCTTTATAGCACTGAATTTCCCAATCAGCCAATCACTCTAATCCAGAGTTGTGTTGTTGTGTGTGTTTTTTTTCCCCCAAGGACATACCAATAAAAATTATCACAATAAGTTCTGAGAACTAAAAATTTTCTGCTGAGCCATCGTGGGTGCCAGCACCAGGTTTATACACTGCTGAGTTAGGTTAGCTTTGAAAATGAACAGCAAGCCCCAGGTTTAAACCAAGAAACAAAACCAGCAGGCATTTTCTCTAGCAGTGAGGCACTTCAGTATCCGTCATCTTGCAGATCAGGGCTGATAAGGAGCATCCAAATCTCTTTAACCCACTGATATGAACCAGGTCTCAGGAACATTAAAACAGTGGAAGAATGAGAAAGCAACCAATAGTTCCACTAAACCAAGGGCAAGGAAGTGAGATAAAGCATGAAACAACAAGATCATAAAAGGATGAAAAGGAGCCGGTACAAGATTGCACCCAGGCTGTGCCTTGCCATTGTCCCAAAGAGTTGTACTTAGTGACAGCAACAACCAACCCAAGAGAGCCAGCAGAAGGGACCCATCCTGCCACCACCCGCATGTAGAACTTCAGCAGACTATGTGACTTAACTCTGCAGGATTTGGCCCCAGAGGACCCTTCCATGCCAGTGATGTTTAAAGCAACGGGAATTTTGCCATGGGTTTCAGTGGAAGCAGGAGTTGGAGCAGCTCCAGCTGCTCATGAGAGTTCTGGCCCCATCTCATTTCCCTAGCTCCAGTTCTAGACATGAGCTATTTTGGATCTTTCCTAAGCAAAGTCTCTAGAATTCCAGTAACTAATTGCCTGGTCACGAAAAAAAAAAAAAAA
>VWYK01129190.1:2370-17619 GCA_013399775.1 Semnornis frantzii | reverse complement strand
AGAAGAGACTGATACCCCCACCCCCCACCTCCCCCCACCGGCTGCAAGCTCCTTTCCGGAAGTCATAGAGAGCAATGAGGTCTCCCCTCAGCCTCCTCTCCTCCAGATTAAACAACCCCCGCTCCCTCAACTGCTCATCATAGGACCTGTTCTTCAGTCCCTTCACCACCTTTGCTGCCCTTCCCTGGATATGCTCCAGCAACTCTATGTCCAGGGAAGGTATTTTTCCTTCCAGGTCATGGACACCATGAAGAAGCATTTTGTTATCATAAAGAAGAGTCTGGAAGAAAAATCTGCTTGAAGCAGAGCAACAAACTTATTGATTGACACCAAAGAGATCATACATGCGGAAAGCTTGGGCTAGAGCACAACAGTCTGGAGACTGAGATAAAGTCTGCACCTTATTATTAGAGAATGTGACACTGTTGACATTTTTGTGGAGAGGACAGGATATGGAACATTTTACACAGCCTGGTCAACTGCATCACAGAGCTGATCTGTACAGAGAGTAGTTGCTAGTGGTGTGCTTGGAACAAGCCTCAGTTTCTGACTGAATGGTGAGAACCTCTGTAGCTAGTATCATCAACTGAGTTTAAGACCTTCCAAGTTGAATGTCTACATGGCAACCAATTTCTGTGATAAATGTTTTATGTTGTAAATAAATGTTATTAGTCATGATGTAAACTGACAGGTGCAATACTTAGTGAATAAGAGGCTCAGAGCTCTTCCCAAGCTGTCTGCTTGTACTGGTTTTCCAGGATCCTAACTTTCATCTATCTCTGGCTTTACCAGGTGTAGGAAAAAAATTTTCTTTGAGACCGGATGTGCCTGGGTTTAATGGGAACATGCAATCACTTCTGAGAAGTCTGAATTGCCACATTCCAGAAGAGCATTGTTCATTACCTTCATGTTTTCAATGAAGATCAGATTGGTCCACCCAGCTTGTTCGTGGACTGGGGGTGATGGAGTCCGGAGGGGTCTGGAAGAGCCCCAAGGGACAGTGAGGTAGATCTGTGGCTGGCCAGGCCCTGTGAAGGAGGTGGAGCATGGGAGTCAGTCATATTTGGCTGCACTTCAGGTTGTTTTCATATGTTTTTACACCTGCTGAGTTGAGTTATCTTTTTCTCTTTTCTAAGTCCAGTGCCAGTGTGAGGGAAGGTCCAGCTGACATCACAGAGTCATATAATCATAGAATTGCTTTGTTTGGAAGAGACCTTTAAAATCGTCAAATTCAATCATTAAACCACCACTGTCAGGTCACCACTATACCATGTCCCTCAGCACCACATCTATAAGGCTTTCAAATCCCTCCAAGGATGATGACTTCACTATTGC
The DNA here is from genome assembly GCA_013399775.1 of Semnornis frantzii. Taxonomy (NCBI): domain Eukaryota; kingdom Metazoa; phylum Chordata; class Aves; order Piciformes; family Ramphastidae; genus Semnornis; species Semnornis frantzii. The sequence continues at coordinate 16,284 of VWYK01129190.1, read as the reverse complement.
CCTGGGCAGCTCGTTCCAGAGCTTGACAGCCTTTTGAGAAAGAAAGGTTTTACTAATATCTACCCTAAACCTCTCCCGGCATAACCTGAGGCTGTTTAGTCTTGTCCTATGACTTGTTACTTGGGAGAAGAGACCAAAACTGATCTCACTCCAATCCACTTTCAGGTAGTTGCAGAAAGCAAGGTCATCTCCTCCTTTTCTCCAGGCTAAACAACCTTAAAGCACTGAATATACACCATGGCACTCACTGGGATTTATCTGCCACATGAGCTCCTGTGACATTTTTATGTTTACTGTCATCCATTTCCAAACTGAACAGCAAACTCAGCCTACCTTCATTCACATCTTTTGCATTCAAAGAGGGAGGTCTTTCATCTCAGCAGATAACAGCCTTGGTCTTTCCAGCTGTGTTGAAGTCAATTGCTGCACATGAGCAGCAGGTTTGGCTGGCAGCTGGCCAGGTGTGTTGTATGCCTGGACCATGCTGGCTTTTCCCCAGCAGCACTGGGCTGCCTGCAAGCTCTGGTCAGACAAATGGCATAAAGGTCACAGGGTCTCACTGGAGGCTGGGGCTTGGGCATGGCAATGGAAAATAGGAAGAGGGGAATACAGTTTCCTCCTCGACTAAACTGAGGGGTTTTTTTGCAGCTCAGAGAGGCGGCAATGGTGATGGAGGGTCTAGTCTTGTGAGGAGCAGCTGAGGCAATTGCAGTTGTTCATCCTGGAGAAGGGGTGGATGAGGATAGATCTCAGCTCTACAATTCCTGAAAGGAGGCTGTAGTGAGGTGTGGATTTGTTTCTTCTCCTAAGTAACCATCAATAAAACAAGATGAAATGGCTGGGGAAGGGGAGGTGGGGGTGGAGGGGGTGAGGGATGTGCATGTGTCTTAAACTGAACATTAGGGAAAATTCTTTCCCTGAAAGTTTTTAAGCTCTGGAACAGACTGCCCAGGGAAGTGGTGCATTCATCATCCTTGGAGGGATTTAAAAACAGTGTGGTGCTGAAGGACACAGTTTAGAGGTGACCTGGCAGTGCTGGATTAACAGTTAGACCCTGATGATCTTAAAGGTCTTTTCCAACCAAAACGGTTCTATGATTCTGTGAAACCATCCGAGTCTGAAACTTGCTGGCTGCCTGCCACACTTCTCAGAAATCTGTTTGTTTTCAGAAGGAGAACTTCACTTAGAGCTTTTCTGAGTGGGCAGGTACCTGCTTGGAGGCCTCTGCCGTGAGCTGTCTCACACACCAAACGGGCCAATGTCACTGAAGGCTGGGTTTCTGCAGCCCCCTGCGGGTTATTTTCTGGTAGTCAATGAACACCCTTTTTAAGACTATTGATTTTTCTTCAGTTTGTTTAGCTGGCATATCCCTTGTTTCCAACTTAAACCTGCTACTCCAAATCCTTCTTGCAGGAAGGATCTCTTTTTACTCAGAGCCATAATCTCTTGTAGAGGAAAAATTCAAGCAAGTGTTATGGTCAGAAGCTCTTCCTGCATCTCTTTTTAACTATGAATCAGATCTTAAAGGCTTATTGTCTGCTGCAGTTCAGGTTTCTTGGTTGAGCTGCTGAATCTCACAGTTAAGGGTTTATACTGCTTGCTCCATTCCCTCATATGATGCATTTCTTCTATATCTGCTGCCTCCAGGATGTATTTGTGCAAGCAAATTAAGCATCGTTACTATATGTCAGCAAAATATTACATCTACTAATGGAGAGAAGTGTTATGTTCTCAGTCCTTTCAGTGCCTAACAAAAAGAAAACAGTTTCTGGGGGGAATAAGAAATGACAGTTGGTTCTCCTGAATTAATTCTGTCTGGGAAGAATTTGTCTGACATAAATGTAATTTTCCAGATGATTTTGGTGGTTTTTTTTTTTTCTTTTCTTTTTTTTTTTTTTCTTTCCAGACAACTCATCTTTCCTTGCAGGCAGAAAATAGCTTCATGCCCAACACCTGCCAGACTGACTATACAAAACAGGCAAAACCTCTTCTAATCCAGGGGTATTTGCAGGCCAAATCGTGTTAGGTTAAAACCGGTTAACAACAGTGATTTTCCACACTTCCTCTCACGTTCTAGCAGTGTAAATGCCAATGACATAATGATATTCCAGAAGCAATAATTTCCCCAAAGAGGCCCCATTCTCAATTTTTCGGTATGGAGAGATGCGTAACAGCAAAGGAGTTACAGGCTATTAGCACGACTTTGATGCCTGGGAATTGCAACAATCTTCCAGGAGGTTGTTAAATTGTGGGTGCTGCTGTAGTCAACCAGAAAATGTCAGGCATATAAAGACGTGCTTCCCATGGAGAGCTATGCATTATCCAACAAGATGACACAATATATGTCGAAGGAAGAGAAACATCAGGCTCCAGTGCTTTTAAGATAATGGTATTGAATTTATTAAGCTCTTCTGGTGTGTAGGCTCTGTGCTGGTGTCTCCTGTATTACCTGGTGACCCTGAAGGGGATTTCATGGAGAAAGAGCTGACCTTTCTGAAGGACAGAAGAGATTTTTCTTCCAAGGTGCTATATCACTGTGCTTTGGACTCACTCCTCATATATTCAAGGCTCGGCTAAGCCCCAGTGAGGTACAGTAGAGTTCGACAAAGTTTTATTTGCTTCAACAGAAAATATGAACCTTGGCACTTATAACATCAATCATCTCCCTAAACTCTGCCTTATCTCTCTATTTACACTCAGTCCTCTGTGTTTTTACAGTGTCTTCTTTTCCTTGTCTACCTCTCGGATTGTAAAGCCTTGGGAGCAGAGTAGTTTTTCATATTAGTGTTGCATGCTCCATCACGCATATATTGGTCAGCAAAGAAGTACTTTGGCTAGGAATAGCAGAGAGCAATCATTCATGCTCCACCATTTCATGTAAGGTGGAAGTGATATCTGTATACTGGTTCATCTCGGGTTGGATAGAGCCCTAAAAAATAGGCTGAATGTAGTTGGCAAAGGAATAAATACTCTGATGCAAACATTGAGGATAGCGTTGAGCATTTGGAAAATTTTCTTCTCAGATATCCAAGTTTTTGGTCACAGGTAAGACAGAGGACTGATGCTTTTAAGCAAAAAAAAAAAAAAAAATCTGTTGACTTCACTGAGATCCTGCTGTCTTCAGCCACTCACAGGAAGCAAGATTATCAGGAGAAACTGAGGTTGATGGATATATTTTGTACATAAAACCCCACTGACAAGAGCAGCTGGGCTAGAAAACTTACAGTATCTTTTCCCTCCTCAGTGCCACTAGTACTCTGAGGTACTCTAAAGCAGCTGTGCCATATCTCATGCTGTTTGGGGAGGTGAGTGGGTTGTACTCACTGTGTAGTGAGTCATCCCCATCTTGTTTAACTGCAGCTTACCAATTTCCCTTTGTTTATGTGTGTGTTCCAGGCATATCTGATCGATGATGCATGCGGCTCTGGAAACTTGCTGCATCAAGTCTCTGCATTTTCCATCAAAGTTTTTCTGCAGTATGAGTGGAGACCAGGGAACTTAATATCAGATACAATGTGCATAGCTGAAGGTGTTCTGATTTACCCATTTATCCATGCACAGCTCAAGCCAAGGTTCTCTGCCACCCCGAATACCAAAGATAACAATAAAATGTGAGATTGCAATTAACCTCAAAATGAAATTCTGTCTTCTGATTTGCTTACAAGTGAGAAAATAATCAATTTAAACAATGTAAAGCTGGCAGGGAATCTCTTAGTTGGGGGTTACAATCAGTTAAGGCTTCATTTTATGAAATTATCCAGAGTCAGGGGGGAAAAAATAAAGTAGACTTGTTCTAAATGTCAGTTACTCAAATCCTGCTGAAGCTGGTGGGGCTTTAGTAACTGCTCAGCATATATTCAAGCTGTCTTCTGTTTGGGGATTTATTTGGGGCTTTCCTGAGCTGGGTCAGAAATGTCCCAGATCAGATAAACAGGACTGCACATCAGAGCAGCCACTGAAACCCAGACAAGAGTCAAATATCCTAGAGTTAGATGTTAACAGAGTCTGTGCCCCACCGGCTCTGCTGCCAGTAGAAGTCCCAGAACAGGCAGCCCAGGGAAGTGCTGGAGTGTCCAGTCCTGGAGGCGTTGAAAAGCTGTGTGGATGTGGTGCTCAGGGACACAGCTTAGTGGTGACCTGACAGTGGTGGGTTGACAGTTGAACTTGATGATCTTAAAGGTTTCTTTCAACCAAAATGGTTCTGTGATCCTGCGCCACACTTGAGAACCACAGGCTGCAAGGGAAAAGGCTGAGTTTAAATCTTTGCTGCAAGCAGGGTGAATTCTTTCTCACCTCAAGAAGTGACGGTATTTATACCTCCTCCAATCACCTGCTCTTCTCTCTATAGAGATTGTCTTTGTCCAGACCACAGATCTCAGCTCTGCTGAGGCTGTTCCCACAAGATGAGCTTCACTACAAGGAAAGCTGTGCCACTCACCATGTTAACTTTCAAGGAGTCTCATCCTTGGGCATGGGCAGAATGGCAAAACACAACATCGTGCATGCTCCATGCCACCTGTGCTCTTCATGTTGGGCAAGGCTTGGTCTATTCCTAGATATCAAAAGGCCCCATAATAAAAGTCAGTATTTACATGTGTTTCTTTAATTGTGGCCACAATAGCAAGCACACTCCCTGCCAAAAGCCAGCCTGTAAACAGTGAAGTGTTACCACAGTGCACCACGGCTTGCATCTCTAGATTAAATCTTCCGGCTTTACTGGAGCCACTGTGTCTTTTGTACATATGAAGGAGCATTGCTCCCTTATACAACCTCCTAGTTGGGCTTTCTGGGTGGCAGTTGTTTGCTTAAACACAGGAAGACAATACCATCTGAGATGCCCCACATAGCTATGGGAGTGTGGCAAACAGCATACAGGATCTGCAATTCATTTCTGCCTTTCTGAACAGACAGCTAAGGCTGAGCGAGACTTGGGTACTGTGGCAAAGGAAGTTTTCCCCCTTCCAAACTCTGGTTGTAGTTTTTGAGATAGTGAGTGTTAAAATTGTTGGAAAGGACTTTAAAGACTATCTAATTCCAACCCCACTGCAATGGGCAGGAACACCTTCCACTAGACCAGGTTTCTCCAAGCCCCATCCAGCCTGGCCTTGAACACTTCCAGGGGTGGGGATTCACACACTCTTGGGGCAATATATTTCGGTGTCTCCCCACCCTCACAGCAAAGAAATGTTTCCTAGTAGTGAATCTACATCCATTCTCTTTCACTTTAAAACTGTTATTTCTTTTCCTGTTGCCACACTCTCTGATGAAGAGTCCCTCCCCATCTTTTCTGTAGAATGCCTTTAAGTCCTGGAAGGCTGCTATAAGGTATCCCAAGAGATTTATCTTCTCCACTCTGAAAACTCAAACTCTCTCAGCCTGTTGCCACAGCAGAGGGGTTCTAGTTCTCTGATTTTTTTCATGGCCATCCTCTGGACCTGCTCCAAAAGGTCCACATCTTTTCTGTGCTGAGAACTCCAGGGCTGGATCCAGTACTCCAGGTGAGATCACATGAGAGTGGAGCAGAGGAGCAGAACCCTCTCCCTCAGACTTTTGCCCATGCTCCTGGAGATGCAAGTTAGGACATAGCTTCTGAGCTGTGACTGTACACTGTTGCATCATGCTTGGTTTTTCATCCACCAACACTCCCAAGTCCTTTCCTGCAGGGCTTTTCTCAATCTTCTCACCCCCCAGCCTGCATTTATGCTGGGAATTACCCTGACTGAGGTGCAGGACTTTGCAGTTGGCCTCATTTAGCCTCGTGAATTTTGCACCTTTCAACTTGTCCAGGTCTCTCTGGATGACATCCTGTCCCTCTGGCAAGCTGACTGTGCCACACAGTACAATGTGGCCAGCAAACTTGCTGAGGTTGCACTTAATCTCTCTGTTCATGTCACCAACAGAGATATTAAATGGCAACGGTCCCAAAATCAACCCTTGAGGAGTGTCACTCATCATTGGTCTCCACATGGAATGCAAATCTTGATGCTGAAAAGCCCCCAGACACTGTGCCATTGAAGGTTTAATTCAGAAAGACAGGACAGGCTGTTAAGCAGGACCTTCAATTCAAATTTGGCAGAGCTTTTTGCTCCAGCTGTTTCAGCAAGTTTTTTATCCCTTTTCTTTTTATTCCTTTATTTTGGATAGATTTTAGGTTTATTTGTTCAATCAATAAAGCCACTAAGTGCAACAGTTATACAAACAATAACAATCTGAGCTGAGCTGAAATTGTTTGCTTGGACTGACTTTCACTTTGGGTTGGGAAACAGGGAAAAAGTGACCTGTGGGCTCCTTCAAAGGATGGTCATCAACTTGAGATCCTCTGCTACAGTGGTTGACAGACTCAATGATCTCAGAAGTCTTTTCCAACTGAAGCAATTCTATGATTCTAAGCATGTACATTGGTTTTGGTGCATAATTAAAAATGATGAATGATCTTAAAAACTCTACATATATTAGTGTCATCTTTCTTATTACATTCATTTCTAAAGCCTAATAAAACTTCTTCATTTCTTCACTGTTCAAAGAAATGGAAGAAATCCATGATCATCATTAGGAGGAATTAAAAAAAATCTTTTTCTTACCCAGTCATGAGTAGATTAATAATCACATTGTGGAAACAATCAGAAGAATATTTATAGAGGTTAGGCTATAAAGCTTTGGCATATTATGCACCTATGATCTTCTTTCACATCTATATCATAGCAGTGATAATATTCACACAGATATCATAGAGCCATAAAGTCACAGAGTGCACTGGTTGCAAAGGACCTTTAAAGGTCATCTAATCCAACCCCCCCTGCAGTAAGGACATCCCCAACCAAAGCAGATCAGAGCCCCATCAAGCCTGACCTTGAATGTCTCCAGAGAGGGAGCATCTTCCACCTTTCTAAGCAACCTGTTTCAGTGTTCCACCACCCTCACTGTAAAGAACTTCTTCCTAATATCCAACCTAAATCTACCCTGCTCTAGGTTAAAACTGCTGCCCCCTCATCCTATTGCTACAAGCCCTTCTAAACAGTCCCTCCTCAGCTTTCTTGTACGTTCTCTCCAAGTACTGGGAGGCTGCTATAAGGTCTCCTTGGAGTCCTCTCTTCTCCAGGCTGGACATCCTCAGTTCCCTCAGCCTGTCTTTGTAGGAGACGTACTCCAGCCTCTTCCTGGCTGGATCATCTTCCTGGGCCCCCTCTGGGTCTGTGTCCTTTGTGTGGTGAGTAATCCAGACCTGGACACTGTATTCCAGGTGAGATCTTACCAGAGCAGAGTAGAGGGGCAGAATTACCTCCCTTGACCTGCTGACCATGCATCTTTGGTGCAGCTCTGGATCTGATTGTCTTTCTGGGCTGTACATTGCTGGCTCATGTCACCAGCACCCCCAAGTCCTTTTCTACAGGGCTGCTCTTTATCACATCATCCCCTGTCCTGTACTGTTGGTGACATTTGTCCCAACCCAGGTGCAGGACCCTACACTTAGCCTTGTTGAGCCTCAAAAGGTTCACCTCATATACTGTGGAGAACTTGGGACTGTGTTTATTTTGAGGCACATGAACTTTGCATGCTCTGTAGTGAGCTCTGTGTGGCAAAATACTTTGATTACGGCCATGAGACTTACAGGTCTGATGCTCAACATTGTCACAAGGTGTGTGTTTGCTCAGGGCTTGATTTCTGGCATCTGTGCTGTTTCATGTGACATGCCAGGGAGTGCCAGGACTCTGCCCTCCCATGCCAGCCAGGTGATCCTATTGGGCTGGGCTCCAGTGTTGTAGAAGTTTCAAGTCCTTCATATTCACATAGAGGGTGGCTTAAGGAAAGCACCATCTGGAGTTCAAGAGTTAGTTAGGCTTTCATGCAGACATAGCCAGCATTCCAGTGCTGGGTTAATCAGCAAACTATTTATATCCTGTGAGTATGCCACATTGATAAGCTAGATCAACAGAAGAAAAGATTGATTGCAGTAAAGGCAGAAGAGAAAACCCACACCAACATGATGAGAAATGAATCTGAAGGACAGCTCAACTTCCAAATCTGACCAGTTTTTGGGAACACAGATTGTGTCCTGAAAAACAGGCGTGGGTTGTTTCTTTCCACAATGAGCTGAATCAGCTCCTGAAGGGTGATCCTGCTTTTGGTCTGAATGTGGTAGACTGTAGAACAGAAGCATAGAATAGCTTGGGTTCAAAGGGACATTTAAAGACCATTTAGCCTGACCCACTGCAGTGAGCAGAGACATCTTCAAACAGAGCAGATTGCGCAGAGCCCCAGACAACCTGACCTAGAGTGTTTCCAGGATTTCCCTGGACTGCCAAACACCCACAAAGTGGATGACTCCTGAGAAGTTCAATGTTGTGCTGCTTTGGGAGATGGTCAGTAGACCAGACATCTACAGTGAAATGAAAATAGGAGGTGAGCATGATGCTGCTATTAATTAATGAATTATTTACTAAGCTAATCAGCTAATTAACCTGAGCACATCACCACAATGATGCAATTAGTTCACTTGTTATGCCATGCATGACTGGACTGTTGATGTTTTGCCTGTCATAGAATGGTGTGTGCTGGCTTGAGGCTAATTGGAATATTTTAATGAAAAAAAATTAGATTCTAGGCTGTGAAAATCAAACAATGGTAGTGTCTGCTTCACTCATAGGCTTGCTGAGATGTATAAAAACAAGGACTTAAACATAGATATCTTAGAGGGTGTCTCTCTCTCTCGGAGCTGCTGTGTCTTCTGGCTTGCTGCTAACCCAACTAAACACTCTGCTTCTAACTCCCTTGCCAATCCTCCAAACTCACCTTGCACATAAGCCAAACCCTGGGGTAAGGTAGAGGGGTGGGGAGAAGGTGGAAGGGTGGTTGGGAGTCCCCGCTTTTGGGAGCCCCTCCTGGGGACTCTGATTTCTGGGAGGGGAATTGTGTTTCTGTATTACCTTTAACTTGTATATTTCAGTAACTATTCATGTCTATTGTGTATAATCTGCTTGTACATTGTGTTAAGCTGTTAAATAGAGCTTCAGTCCTTAACTTCCAGCTGGCTGAGTCTAGTCTGGGTGATTTTATAAAGTGTGGGGGGGTGGGGAACTCCCAAACCATCACAGGTGGGAGCTGGAAGGGATCTCTGGAGATCACCTAGTCCTGCCCTCCTGCTAACACAGCTACACCTAGATCAGATTACATAAGAATGTGTCCAGATGGGTTCTTAAGGTCTGCAGAGGAGACTCCACAACCTCTCTGGGAAGCCTGCTCCAGGGCATCAGCACCCTCAAAGTAAAAAGTTCCTTCTTAAGTGCAACCTCCCATGTCCTGCTTTGTACCTGTTACCTCTTGTCCTATCAGTAACCAACACTGAGAACCGCCCAGCCCCATCCTCATGACCTCCATCCTTTAGATATCCATAGTCATTGATAGATCCCCCTTCTGTCTGGGTTAAACAGCCCCAGCTCTCTCAGCCTCTCCTTGTAAGAGAGGTGTTCCTGTCCCTTCATCATCTTTGTGGGCCTCTCTTGGATTGTATCCAGTCATTCCCTGTCCCACTTGAACTGGGGAGCCTGGAACTGGTCACAGTACTCCTAGCAAGGTCTCACTAGGACAGAGTAGAGTATGAGAAGAACCTCCCTTGATCTGCCAGCCACACTCTCCATGATGCATCCCAGGACACCGTTTGCTTTCTCGGGCACAGGACAGCTTGAGGTGTGTTTTATTGCCACAGCTACACCAGCTGTCTGATCACTGCGAGCGGAGGAGGCCATCTGCAAAGTCAGCACTTGAGTCGTGTGTCAGTGACAATCCCCTCTAATAGGATCTGTCACGTTGCAATACTCTTAGCTGTAAATACATCCAAAGCCACAGGTCCTGTGAGTGTGCAGGACAATTTACCATATGGGTATCTGGAAATTTATGAGGCACCACCAGTCGTATTTAATTCACATCAATCTCCAGTGAAGTCGTTGAAATCATAAGGGGGATGAATCTCACTCAGATGTGGTACAGAAATGGAATCAATTTAAAAAATAGAGCTATTTTTTTTCATCAACACCCCTATAAAATCAATCTTCCACTTCAGAATATAGCCCAGAGCCTTGAAACTCACAGAAATTACTCAAATGCAAAAAGAATGTTTAATTACATGCTCATTTGGGAGGAGAAATGGAAGACTATGTCCCTAGATTCATTTTTCAAGCTAATTTAGTAGTATTGAACATTCTCTTTTGATGCTGGACTTTAAAAAATATCCAGCATGGAAATTTGCCTTGTGAAGTAGGCTCTGCTTCAATTACAGCTGTCTAAGGAAAATTTAAATAGGATGTTACTATACTGGATCTAATCATGGCTTGTTTGGTCCCACAGGCTGTCTTTGATAAGCATGTGGCAGACTTTTCAAGTCACTAAAAATCTGCAATGCTGCGTCCAGCTCTGAGGTCCTCAGCACATGAAGGAAATGAACTTACTGGAGCAGATCCAGAGGAGGCTATGAAAATGACCAGAGGGCTGGAACATCTTTGCTATGAGGAAAGGCAAGGAGGGTTGGAGTTGCTGAGCCTGGAGAAGCTCCAGGGAAACCTTCTTATAACAATTCAATACTTAAAAGGGACCTGTAAGAAAGATGGGGACAGACGTTTTAGCACATCCCCTTCCAATAAACAGTAATGTAAAACTGAAAGAGAGAGATTTAGACTAGATAGAAGGAAGATATTTTTTACAATGAGGATGGGGAGATGCCCCACCCTGGAATCTTTCCAGGTCAGGTTGGATGGGGCTCTGAGCAACCTGCTCTAGTTGAAGATGTCTCTGCTCACTGCAGGGAGATTGAACTAGATGACCTTTGAAAGCTCCTTCCAGCCCAAATCATTCAATGATTCTATACATCCATGATCCTAACACAGTGCAAAATTTTCCTCATGAGTATCCCCAGGAATAACCTGTACCGAATGCCTCTCATCTTTTCCATGTGGCTCTTTGTAAAACTGGAGTCTTCATTGTAGGCACCCTTTAAATACTGGATCATGTTGATAAGCCTGCTTTTCTGAAACCAAAGCAAACCCAGTTCTCTCAGCCTTTCCTCACATGGCAGCTTCCCAGTCCTTGGATCATTTTCATGGCCCTTCCCTGGATGCTCTACAGCCTGTCCATGCCATTTTTTGTACAGTAGGAACCAAAACTGAGCAGAGAATTCCAGCTGTGGCCTGACCAATGCTGACTTGAGTAGGAAAATGACTTTTTTATCTCTGCTGGTGAAGCTTCTGTTGATAAAAATATTTAAAAGCGTGTTAAAAAAGTCACAGCATAAAATGACACAGGTCTGGTTTGGTTGCAGTATGAGTCTGGAAGTGATCAGCTCTAGGGTGATTTAGTCATACAAGTAATTTCTTCCTAATCCCCATTTTTGGTTGTTTTATTTCTGAAACAGAAAATGTAAATACTTTCCCCAAAACTCTCCAGTGTTTTTAAATCATACTGTTTAACTCTACATATGCTTTTTAAAGTCTCAGCTGGCTTTAGTTACTTGCAGAGATTGGTTAAGTTGACTGACTGTGTGGGAAAGCAGTCCCTGAATCAGGTGGTATTTCAGTGTTTTTCAGGGATATAAAGGCCAGATGGGATCCTTATCTCATCCACCCTGATCTCTTACACAGTATGTGGGATGGTACTTGCCTCACTATTATTTAAACAGCAAGGTTTGAGGTAGACTACCTGCTCCAAAGAGATCTGGGTTCCCTCTGTTCCTTTTGCAGTCAGTGGAAAGGGATTACTCTCTCCACAGAGTAATTCATTCTTCTCTACGAAGCATTTTTAGTCTAAGATGCACAAATTGCTGAGACTGTGTACTTCTTACAGTGAGTTCACTAGTCTGTTGGGGAAACATAGCTCCTAGGAAGGTGAGAAGCTTGTGCCTGAAAGTGTCAAGAGATGGAGAACCCCAGTTTAGGAGGGACAGGGATCTGCGGAGAAGATCCAGTGGAGGGCTACAAGGATGCTTAGGAGACTGGAGCACTGCCTGACGAGGAGAGGCTGTGGGACCTGGGGCTTTTTAATCTGGAAAAGAGAGAACTGAGAGGGGATTTAGTAAATGTTTATAAATATCTGAGTGCTGGGGGTCAGGAGCAGGGGGGACAGGCTCTGCTCACTCGCTCCCTGGGATAGAACAAGGAGCAATGGATGTAAGCTGCAGCACAGGAGGTTCCACCTCAACACAAGGGGAACTTCTTTCCTGTAAGGGTCACAGAACACTGGAACAGGCTCCTCAGAGAGGTTGTGGAGTCTCCTCTGAAGAGTTTCAGGAATGTCTGGATGTGTTCCTGTGTGACCTGAGCTAGATTGCATGGTCCTGCTCTGGCAGGGGGGTTGGACTTGGTGATCTCTTCGGGTGCCTTCCAACGCCTGACATCCTGTAATGCTGTGAACCCACTGCTTTCGGTGTGTATGCTGCTGATTTGTCACCCTTGTTATTAGAAACTGAACTCCAAAGATTTAGAGTGGTCTGACATTGGCTAAAAAGAGAGTCATAGAGTCATAGAATTATAGAATGGTAAGGTTGGAAGGGACCTCAAAGATCATCTAGTTCCAACCCCCTGCCATAGGCAGGGACACCTCCCACTAGTACAGGTCACTCAAAGCCTCATCCAATCTGGCCTTGAACACCTTCAGGGAGGGAGCAGCCACAACCTCCCTGGGCAACCAGTGCCAGTGTCTCACCACCCTCACTGTAAAGAACTTCCTCCTAACATTCAGTTTAAATCTCCCCTCTTCCAGTTCAAACCCATTGCCCCTTGTCCTGTCATTGCAAGACCTTGAAGCCCACCACAAATAGCTCAAAAGGAGATATGTGCCTTCTAGCATGATGAATTCATCCCTGTTCTCTCTTTCTGGCTGCCTCAACTCCTAAAAGATTGAGTAGACCTTCAAAGGTAGGTAATGGCAATCACCGTTGACAGGGAAAGACTTCCAGCAGAGGCAGATGGAAGGCTGAGAGTGAGGAAATGAATATGAGGAGATTCTGAGAGACCAATACAAAATTAATATTGAGAAAACATGCATTGAGATAAATCAGACATACTCTAATACTGATAAAACCAACACTGAGGATAAAAGGTATAAAAGTAATTTAAATTTAGTGAAAAGAAGGTTGTTTAATTAGAGAGACAATAAATAACCCAAGGAGTTAATTGCTCCTGATAAGGGTAAAGAGAAATGTATGGGTAAGAGGGAGAGCATTTCTTTGTAGGTACCTTTTATGGATGACCATGTCATCCATGACAGTCAGTGGATGATAGGATGGATCTGCAGCAGTGTCAAACAGAATAAATAACTCATGCTTCAGAATACAAACTAATGTCAATGATAGGGTACAAACCAACAGAAAGGTGGCAAGATCTGTGCTTTTACTGGCAACCTCCTCTGAAGTATTTGTCAGTGCTCAAGGGATCCATCTGTGAAGCTGATATTCTCTGTCATATTACCTCAATGTATTACAAGTTGAATGCAGGGAGGCTTGCAACACCTTCTTGGAGTGCAAAATAACTACATGGACAGAGAAAAGCCATAGAAAAAGTAAGGAATACACTCACATGTACTAAGATAGCTACAGATGAGTTTAGATGCCATGAATAACTCTTTTCATTGACTACACAGGCAAATGGAAATAGAAACTGTAAATTTTGAGTCATGTATTTTACTTTCTTGAATTAAAAGCCCATGGGATTTGTACCTGTAACAGATAGTCTGATTAAAGCCTTTAAGAATTTGTCTGAAACAATCCAAGTAGTTTGTAATGGACAATGCACTTGAATCCTGGTTCTTAGTCCTTATCTCTGGTCCAAAATGCCGTTTTGGTCATGGAATAAGACAAGAAAGTGGTGGAGTCATTGTCCCTGGAGGTGTTGAAGTAAAGCCTGGATGGGGCACTTAGTGCCATGGTCTAGT
>VWYK01129187.1:40668-57288 GCA_013399775.1 Semnornis frantzii | reverse complement strand
TTTTTTTTTTTTTTTTTTAGAGTCATCACCAAAAATAAACAAACGACCAAACAGAGGTAGCTTTGATGGGAGTTAGCTGGTTTTGTTAGCTGAACACCAAGAGGCCTGCCAAGCACTGTTAGCGGTTCTGACAGCAAATATCAAAGGCAAAACTGCTGTGGAAAGAATGATCTGCAGATGGGCAAATAGACTCCTCTCTGCCACAGCCAAAACCAGAACTTTGTAGTAAATTTAAGACTAGTATATGTCATAGAAAGAGAACAGCTGAAATCAGACTCCTCCATGTATGCACTCATGCACACCCTAGGAGGGGATCAAGTTGTTTGAACTCAAGTTGCCCAGGGAGGTTGTGGCTGCTCCCTCCCTGGAGGTGTTCAAGGCCAGGTTGGATGAGGCCTTGAGTGACCTGTAGTAGTGGGAGGTGTCCCTGCCTATGGCAGGGGGTTGGAACTGGATGATCTTTGAGGTCCCTTCCACCCTTACCATACTATGATTCTTAATTCAGTCAGAGGACTGACTCCTGCTAATCTGACCCAAAACTAAGTATCTGTCTTGACTCACGGGTTCCCAACCTGGACACATCAGTCTGGTGCACAAGGGGTCTGTGAGGACTCTTCAGGGCCACCAGACCATTGTTGGGTTATGGCCATTGTCCAGTGCTTCAGATTAAGATTTTTTTAAAAGGGTTTAATTGTAAAGGAAGGAACTGCATTGATATTTGGAAATTCAAGCGTGATTTGTGGACAGTTCTTCAAGTTAAGGTTTTGAGGTTTAAGTTCATCTGTTCTTCCTTTTGGTCCATCTATTATGCTTGGAAACTGCTGGTATTTAAAGACAAATCCTGTAAACTCCAGCAGAATTTTGGTGCCTCAACAGAACTGCTAAAGCAGACGAAAATCACTTGCAATTAACTTTATCCTATAAAAAGTACAAGTGCATTGGTAAAAGTTAATCATCAAATAGATAAACAATAGGGAAGGGGGGAGAAAAAACCAAACAACAAAAAAACCCCAAACAAAACCCCATAAAAGGAATCATCCTCAAAAGATAAACAAAAAATACAGCTCCAGGACTTCACCACTTAATAGCATTATCCATTTATCTTTGATACGTTTCTTACCCTCTCTTCGCTATCTCAGATATCATCAGAGGGATAAAATCATTAGTGTGCTAATCTAGATAGCTGGAGTTCTAACACTGACCTAGGCTAATCTGCCTTTGCAATTTCAAGAACTATGTCTGACTCCTCTGAAAGTAACCTTAAATTGTAGTCTTGTAAGAATTCCAGAGCTGTATCCTTCACTCCTTCTCCTAATGAGGTTATGACCAAATGCTCATTATAATTGCTTTAGACTCCTTTTAATTTTCAAGCTTATTAATCATAAGAAGAGTTATTTAAAATTGCATAAATTAATCTTAGATTAAAAGCCCATCAAAGCCTCGAAACAATTAAGAATAAGTAGGATTTCCCTGGGGCAGCAAGTTTTATTTTAATAGTGTAGTCAGGTGGATATCAGAACATTGAAGTATGGTAGTGATTAATGTATGCAAAATTTAAATGAGAGTTTTTAAATGGCAAATCTAAATCACATATTGACCTAACCGTAGGCTTTAACTGCATTGTCTGTCATATATTTAAACTGTTTAGTAATCAACGTTTTAATTACAGTGCATGTTAGGGAGGCTGTGCAACAAACAAAACTCGCCACTTCCCGGCACGCTGCGTGGAACTCTTCAGCAGGCTGGGGCCGTGCTGTCAGCTACACAGAGTGAGGAATGAGGAAAGAGAGCAGAAACTTCAAGGAGACTCATGATACTTGATTTTGCTTATGGATCTGTTCTTGTGTCTGCTTCATCTCTGCCCAGAAAATGCCACCGATTGGAGTGGTTTTCTGGCCCTCATTGCTGCTTCTGCCATTTTCCACGCTGATTGGTCCTTTCTGCTCTCTGAGCTGGCAGAAGCTACAGGTGGTGTTCTTGTGGGGATGGGAGATTTTGTGGAAACATGACTTTTTGGGTGCTGAGAAAGGCTTGGGGGTGCTGGTGGGTGAAAAGCTGGAGCCCAGCTGTGTCCTGGGATGATCTCCAAGGAGGGAGAGGATTCTACCCGTCTGGGGCTTGGGGGTGGGACCCCACCTGCAGTCCTGGGGCCAGCCCTTGAGTCCTCAACACAGGACAGACATGGACCTGTTGGAACGAGCCAGAGAAGGCCACAGCAATGATGGGAGAGCTGGAAGCCCTCTGCTGTGAGGCCAGGCTGAGAGAGTTGGTGTTGTTCAACCTGAGGCAGAGAAGGCTCCAGGGAGACCTTCTAATAGTCTTTCAGGACTTGAAGGGGCCAATCAGAAAGTTTGGGGTAGACTTTTGAGCAGGGCCTGTTGTGACAGAACAAGAGGTGTTGGTCTAAACTAAAAGAGACTGGGGATGAGATTTTTGACACTGAGGATGGTGAAAGCCTGTCCCAGGTTACCCAGAGAGGTGGTAGATGCCCCATCCCTGGACCCATTTCAGGTCAGGTTGTTTGTGGCTGTGAGCAACCCGTTCTAGTTGCAGCTGTCCTTGCTGACTGCAGGGGGGTTGGACTAGATGATCTCTAAGTGTCCCTTTCCACCCAGACCCATCTGTAATTCTGAGATTCTTTGGTCTGTGCCTTCAGCCTGGCCGTGCCACCCTGCAGCTTTGCAGGCACCTGCAGATCTGCTGGAGCACTGTGCCTTTGGCCCCTGCTATGGGAAATTGCACTCCAGCAACCAGCAGAGAAGAGGCTCTTGGGGATGCTGAATTCCTCACCAAGCACAGCGAGAGGCAGTCCTTGCCCTCAATAGTCGCTGTTCTGAGGATAAGAACTGGGGGAGAGAACTGGGCCAGTAAACACTTGGTCCCAGATCAAACACTGCCTTGCAAGTACATAAGAAAAGTTGGTACTTCATGGCTAGACTTGCTGTGAGTTGACATCTGCAGTCCCACCACTGCGTATGCCTCGTGAAAGAGGCAAAGAGGCTTCATTCAAGGTCAGGTTGGCCAAGGCTCTGAGCAACCTGCTCTGGTTGCAGATGTCCCTGCTCAGTGCAGGGAGCTTGGACTAGATGACTTGTAAAGGTCCCTTCCAACCCAAACCAGTCTGTGATTTCTGGAAGAGAGGCTCTCTCAAAGCAAAGATTGATCTTGCTGGTGCTGCCTGACACTGGGGACCCATATTCTAGGCACACATGCTGGGCCTGCTGGTCACTGCTGTTTCAAGCACTTCAGAGACTCTTTTCTTTAAAGGGTCACCTCCCATGGTCAAGATACATCCTGAAATTGCAAAAAGACATGCAGCAGCCAGATCACACTTAAAGAGCACCTTGCAGAGCCTTTTCACCCATGTGTATGTTCTGTGTCTCCACGGATCGACACAAGTGTTTAAAGCCCTCAGATTTTTTTGCCCCACCTAAAGCCGTAGACACAAGCAATGGAGGGAAGCCTGCTGCATAGAGCAGCCCCTGAGGAGGACTCTTGACACTTTTCTCTGCCTGTGAATTAACAATGTATGGGGAGTCAGCAAGAGAGTATTGGCCTGAGGATTCCTCGCTGCTATTCCTGGCTGTGGGAGCAGAAATGGGCCTTGTGGATAGCTAGCACAGATAATTAGAGCAGCGTTTCGTTTGCCTTGTCCTTGGAGGCAGAAGCTCTAGATGTAAAATCCTCTGCTACTGCAGGCAGTGGTAGTGTGAAGTCTCCATGCTGAGGTCAGTAGAGGGGGACACAGGGTAAGTAGTTTGGGTCACTCAGCATTTTGCCTTTCTGGGGGACCTGGGAAGATCATACAGTTCCAGAGCTGAGGTTAGTGTTCGTCCTTTTGGAGGTCTGACTTGTGCTCCCACTAAGCATGTGAATGGGCAAGAACTTCCCCTCAAGTGGATTACAAGAACTGCAAATAGCATAGCACATATCTAGCAGTGGCAAAAACTAGCTGAGATGATGACTGTGGTGGGCTGCTTTACAGCCAAGTCCTCATTTTCCAGAATCACAGGGCTTGTGCTACTTCAGCCAGCTAGGGATGAGTTGCCAGACAGGCTCTTCTGATTTAACATGTGTCCTGTGGCCATCTGATCAAGCTTGCCTCTGTTCAAAGAGAGCACCTGCAGCAGAGGAAGGCAAGGGACATCCCAGAAGCATAAGAGGTGTCACAGTTTTGGTCATATTTTGCACTGAGCTCCTGCAGACCCAGGCTGAGATTTCTCCCAAAAGGCTGTTAGATGTGGTGAGGTGGAAATGGATGTAGACAAGCAGACGGGTCCCAGGTGTCCTGCAGGCAGAGCTGGATCAGAGAATGCCAACCTAGTACCTGAAGGTGGCCTACAAGAAAACTGGGGAGGGCCTTTTTACAAGGACATGTCATGGTAAGAGGAGAGGGAAATAGATCGGACTTGGAAGAGGGGAGATTTAGTCTGAAGATTAGGAAGAAATTCTTTACAGGAGGAAATTTTTTTACAGTGAGGGTGGTGAGACACTGGAACAGGTTACCCAAGGAGGTTGTGGATTCCCCCCTCCCCAGAGGTGTTCAAGGCCAGGTTGGATGAGGCTCTGAGCACCCTGGTCTTGTGGGATGTGTCCCTGCACATGGCAGGGGCAGATGATCTTTATGATTCTTTCCAACCCAAACCATTCTGTGATTCTATGATTCCATGCTCATCAAAGATGTCAATTCCAACTGCCAGGGAAGCCTTGCCAGTGTCTCTAGGGATTCAGGAATGACAGGGAAGGGGGCCAGGCTTCCTGTTTTCATTTTGTTCTTAAAAGGTGCCTCGGTACTCAGAGGTGCCATGTTTTATGCAGGAAAAGCTCTGTGTGGCTCCGTGTGATGCACCACAAAGATGTTCCATGCTACAGAGCAGCGTTGTGCCGTTTCTAACATTGCCTAATGAACTGCTGCATTGTCTTCTCACTTCCCCCCTTTAAAAAAATGGGCCCAGAATCTCATGTTAAGCAGAGAGTGAGCTTCCCTTAAAGCAGCCTGTAGCCATCAGTAATATTTATTTTCTCTATTTGTTTTAAGCCTGTGAAGACTGTGGTTTCCTCCATCCTGTCCTGATGGAGCCCTGACCAGCAAGCGTGCAATGCCCCTAGCCCTAATGTGCCATTAATGATAGGTTAATGTAGAGTATAATGTTTTTTGGACTCTGGGTTCATTACACTTCTGAGTGCAAGGTCCTTCTGCCGAGCGCCCAAGGTCCCACTGCATTATATCATGCAATAAAAATACCCTTTTCATATCACAGCCTAATAAACTGTATTTGAAATGCTGTCTGAGGGTACTGCCACTGCCTTGATCGTCACCGTCTGCAACAGTTGGGGTCTTTTTATTGTGGGTTTTGTTAGCCTCAATTCAAAATTTTAAAGGAAATGCATTGTTTGGCTGTGCTCCTTTGTAATAAATCATAGATTTTTTTTCATTTGGAGAAGACCTCCAAGATCATAAGAGTCCAACTGTCAACATAACACCACCGTGGCCATTAAACCATGTCCCAAAGTGCCATGTCCACATGTTTCTTAAACACCTTCAGGGATGGTGACCCCACCGCCACCCTGGGCAGCCTGTTTCAGTGCCTGACCACTCCTGCAGGAAAGAATTTTTTTCCTAATATCCAACCTAAACCTCCCCTGCCAAAGTTTCAGGCCAAAACAAGTGCATTTTTATTGTGAGGCTGGTTTAAAGGGCCAAAGAAACAGGCAGTGACTGATGCTAGCCAGGATGGTGCCACGTTACATTCCAAACATCAAGTACTGGTCAGTCACCCAGTTCACTTGTAGATCTGTAAAAGTGACAGGGTGGTGATTGCTGGGGCACAGAAGAGTGTGGCCAACAATTTACTAAGGCAGGTTCTCCTCCCCCTCTACTTTACTGTGACCACATCTAGAGTATTGTGTCCAGTTCTGCACTTTCCAGTTCAAGGAAAGGGACATGCTGTGGAGTGTCCAGCAAAGGCTTTGAGGATGGTTAAGAGACTGGAACATCTGTCTTATGAGGAAAGGCTGAGACACGTGAGGTTGTCTGGAGAAGAGAAGACTGAGAGGAGATCTTCATAATGTTTATCAGTATCTGAAGAGTAGGGGGCAAGGAGGCAGCACCAGGCTCTTGGCAATGGTGCTCTGAGATAGGACAAGGATACAAACTGGAACACAGGAAATTCCACCTCAGCATGAGAAGAAACTTCTTTGCTGTGCAGTTGCTGGAGTACTGGAACAGACTGCCCAAAGAGGTTGTGGAGTCTCCTTCTCTGGAGACTTTCAAGACCCTTCTGGATGTATTCTTGTGTGACTTGTCCTCGGTGATCCTGCTTTGGCAGGGAGGTTGAACTGGGTGATCTGCGGAGGGCCCTTCCAACCCCAACCATTCTATGACTCCCTGGACTTGTACATGGGAGCCAGTGTAAACTGTTATGTCTGTATTAGACTAAATAGCTCAAAGAGTTCAGGTAGCCAGATCTGGGGCTGTGAGTGCTGCACAAACCTTGTGTTAGGGATGTGCCCAAGGGAACTTTCCTCTTCCCTGGGCACCTCACCCTCATTCCTAGCTCAATGCTGGTGAGCAGAGCCAGAGCAGAGCTGCATGTGGTGCTGGAAAAAACCCATGGGTCTGCAGTCCTACCAAGGATGCAATGTAAAGTCTGTTTTAATAAGCTCTGGGTGGGTTATTATCAGAAAAGAAGATTCCTCAGGCTAGAGGAGAAGGCCATGAAAGCAAAATGTTGAATTTTAAGGCTAGGTTAAATTAGTGAACTTTTACCCTTGAATAATGGCAATTTAATTGACTGGGCTAAATGATTGATGGTTTGTGAGCACCGAGTTTGAATTAGCAGGGCTGCATGTGCAGGGGAGGGCACTGCCCTTTTAATTTCATGTCAGATATTTAAATCATTTACATCACCCTCTGTGAGGTGCTCCCTTTGGAAAAGAGTTAACCTGTCTGGTGGGACACCGCAACTTGAGCAGTGTACCCTTTATCAAGAGAACAAGATGAGACAAGTTCATTTAAAAAGCCTGGTTTGTCATTGTTTATCTCATTTTCAGAGTTGACACACAAAATTAGGCTGCCTGACACGCACTCCAGGGCTGTCCCTGGCCCTGTCCTGCCTGACCTTTTCAGCTCCCAGCTGCCATGTGCTTGCTGGTGGCTGCTGCTTCATGGCTGCAGAAATTTCTGCATGTCTTACCAAGCCAGACCCCTGGCCAGGGTAAGGCAGGCATGAGGAGTGGTGGCTTTTCAATGTCTTTTGATAATGCTTGAGTCTGCTGGGTGGACTGATGGGCAGGTGTTTTCAAGGGTGAGTATTTAAAAATCACAGAATCCCAGCATGGTGGGGATTGGAAAAGACTTCTGGAGATCACTCAGTCCAGCCCTACTGCTAAAGCAGGGGCACCCATAGCAGCTGGATCACAATGTCTAGGTGGGTTTGAATCTTTCTGGAGAAGGAGACTCCACAACCTCTCTGGGCAGCCTGCTCCAGGGCTCCAGCACCCTCACGCCAAAGAAGTTTCTTCTTAAGTTCAAGTGAAGCTTCCTGTGTTCTAGTTTGTGCCCTGTCACTAGACACCAGTGGAAAGTCTGGCCCCATCCTCTTGACTCTCCTCATGTTCAGACAGAACCTCTTGGGTACCAATTTCTGCCCGCTGCCCCTTGTCCTGTCAGTGGGCACCATGGAGAAGACTCTGGCCCCATCCTCTTGCCTCACCCCAGCTCTTTACCTCGTGCTGAGCATTGGTCAGATCCTCTCTGGGGCTGCCCTTCTCCAGGCTCAACAGCACCAGGGCTCTCAGCCTTTCCTCCTCGCAGAGATGCTCCAGGCTCCTCAGCATCTTCAACTGGCTTCTCTCCAGTGTTTCTCTGTCTCTTTGAACCGAGGAGCCCAGAACTGGACCCAGTACTCCAGCTGTGGCCTTATCAGGAAAAAGTAGAAGGGGAGGAGAGCCTCCTCACTAGAGCAATATAATCTAACCCTTGGGAAATCTAAGGAGCGGTTTGTGAAACCCCAGGTTTTGGTGGAATCGCTTCACAAAACAAAGCAGCCATGGCCAGCAGCATGGCTGGCTGGTGTTTTCAGCCTGGCAGAGCCTGCAGTTTCCCTCTGTGGGTTGTGAGGAGCGTAAATGCAAGGATATATCCTGGGTGTGAGACGTCTTCCTCTGCGGGGAGCCTCTCCATCGTAAAGGAGATTCATGGGAGAAGCGGCCTGGCTCTAATAGCTGCCTTTTAATTGCCCCAATGCATCTGCTCTTCCTTTTCTCTGCCTTGTTTTTCCCTAGTTCTCACTCATGTCCTTGACTGTTGCTTTGTTTTAGAGGCAAAACAGCTACTTCTGTGCCATCTTGTTTATAATAAGCCTTTCACAGAATCCCAGCATGGTGGAAGTTGGAAGGGACCTCTGGAGGTCATCCAGTCCAACCCCCCACTAAAGCAGGGGCGCCCACAGCAAGTTGCCCAGGATTGCAATGTCCAGGTGGGTTTGGAATCTCTCCAGAGAAGGAGACTCCACAACCTCTCTGGGCAGCCTGCTCCAGGGCCCCAGCACCCTCACATCAAAGAAATTCCTTCTCATCTTCAGGCAGAACTTCCTGGATTCCAGTTTGTGCCTGTTGCCCCTTGTCCTGTCCCTGGGCACCACTGAAGAATCTGGCTCCATCCTCCTGCCTCCCACCCTTTCTCTCTCTTGCTGATCCAGGCCTTGACAAACCTTTTATCAAAGAAAAGAAGGACTGTCCAGATCTCAGACTTCTCCCTAAAAAGTTCTAGCTGAGCTTTCCAGCCATCCCAAAGAGCTGAAGCCAAAGCACCTCACTCTTCCTCCATAACTCTTGTAGATAATGGCGTATTTTATTCCTTTGGCTC
This sequence comes from Semnornis frantzii, assembly GCA_013399775.1. Taxonomy (NCBI): domain Eukaryota; kingdom Metazoa; phylum Chordata; class Aves; order Piciformes; family Ramphastidae; genus Semnornis; species Semnornis frantzii. Next base: position 48,419 of record VWYK01129187.1, on the reverse strand, counting down.
CCACATTTGCTGGCCCTGGCCCACAGAGTGTTTTATTGCTTGGAGCTGATGCCACGAGGATTTACTGTGCTCTTTTTAGCCTAGCGCTGCTACATCTCTCCACTCGGTGCCATCCTCACCCAATCAGGCAGCAGCCTTGCAGGCCCCACGTCAGCCCCGTGCCGGCTCGCTCTCAGTGTGCCGCTTGCCGTCACTTGCCGCTGCGCTGGGCCGCGTGCGCTGGCAATTCCCAGCCGTACGTCACCCTCCCCAAAGGCTCCTCTGCAGATCTGCTCTGATTCCTGTCAGGCGTTGTTTGCAAGAGCTATGAAGTTTAGTGTTGCAAAAAGTGAGCTGCTTCCGAGTGATTTGGAGTGGAGGTTTTCATCATCTGTGATGGTTTCTCCTGGCGATTGCTTTCTTTCAGTCATTTATGTAATTGCGGTACTTGGTTTCCTGTGGATTTTTATACTTCATTTGAGATTCATCTGAAGATGGCATGTTCCCATCTCTAGGAATATGGCCAGATTGAGGCGTGAGCTGCTGAAGCTGGATGCTCAAATTGCAGGCCATATTTTCCTTTCACCCTGAGCTGCTGTTTTGATTTTCCGAGGTGTCTAAGACACAGTCTTCCAGCACCTGCAGTTGCCAGTTCCTTCATCACCAGGAGTATTTTGTAGTTATCCCTCTTTCCATCACACTTAGTTCCCACAGAAGCTTCTCATGGAGATCTATTTCAGTCTCTTTTTTGTCTCTTTATCAGCTGGTCAGCAGCGTATGCTCAGATGGCTAAGAAGGACACCAGCACCTTGGCCTGTGTCAGGAATATTGTGCTGGTTTGAGCTAATTGGAATATTTTAATAGAGAAAAATTGTACTACAGGCTGTGAAGGAAAACAATGGTGATGTCTACTTCACTCATAGGCTTGCTGAGATGTTTACAAAAAAGCTAAGAGAGTCTCTCGAGCTGGCAGTCTGGGTCACGAGGCACTTGGGTCTTGGGCTAGCAGCGCCACGGGGCAAGCAGCTTCTTGGGCTTGCAAGCGGATTCTTGGGCTCTCTAGCAGCTCTGGCTTCTCCTCTCTGCTGAATAACTTCACTAACCACTTTTCTTCTGATCCTCCCCAGCCAATCCTCCTTGTGCGTAAGGCAAACCTNAAATAGAGCTTCATCTCTTAACTTCCAGCCATCTGAGTACTAGTCTGGGTCATTTTACAAGTGTGGGGGGCGGGGAACTCCCAAACCATCACAAATAGCATGGCCAGCAGCAGCAGGGAACTGATTGTACCCCCATACTGGGCACTGGTGAGACCACACCTAGAATCCTGGGTTCATTTTTTGGGCCACTCACTACCAGAAGGATGTTGAAGTGCTGGAGCATGTCCAAAGCAGAGCAACAAAGCTGATGAGTGGTCTGGAGCACAAATCTTAAATGGATAATATGGATCCAAGGAGTTTGCTGGTTTTAATCATTTGTTTATTGCATCTTCATGTCCATAACCACAGGGTGTTTGGATTTAATTTTTTTGTTAATAGCTTTAAAAACCCAAATGTTGGGAGGTTTTCAGAGGTAGGTTGTACTTATCTCGGCTAACTCTGCCTTTTCCCCTTTCCAGGGCCACCCTTTCATCGTGCAGTACAACGATGGGAACGCTGAGGTTGTGTCCATGTGGGTGTGCAGGATGCTTGAGGAACGGCGCTCAACCCAAGGACCACAGTGAGCTGGGCTGGCTCACGGCAACCCACAAAGCAGCAGCTCCTCCTGGACTGGCAACACCAGCCCCACACTTTGGACTCTTGGTCTCTCCACATCACATTTTACTAAAAAAAAAAGTTTTTCTAGAAGTATCAACAAAAATCTTTCAAGATATCTGTTGCTGCTTTTCCCCTCACTACCACATTAAGGAATCTTCTGCCCACCTTTCGTTGCTGAGCATTTTAATATCCTCAGATTATCTCCAGTTAAACTGTACACAGCCTTAAAGCAAGTATTTTGTAGTTCTATTTTTTGGTTATTGACTGTATTGTATATTTCCTGCCTCCAGAGTATTTTTTAACTGTTAAAAGTCTTTTGCTATTGTGCAGATGACCTGGAAGATTTGGTAAGGAGTCATCGGCAGGTTGACCCACTCAAAGTTGGGACTTTGAGTGCAGACAGCCAGAAAATGCTGAGTTTAAAGGTGCAACAAACCCAGCCCACACACTGGTGTGTGCCAAGAGAATCCGTGCTCAAACACTGCAGGCTGACCCATGAATGCAGGAAGGTTCTTCAGGACTAGGGCAGGGATTGGCCAAACCTTGAGTACTGGGTTTAGTTTTGGGTCCCTCACTCCAAGAAGAACATTGAGGTGCAGGAACAGGTCTGGAGAAGAGCAGTGAAGCTGGCGAAGGGTCTAGAGCAGAATTCTTTCGAGGAGTGGCTGAGGACCTTCAGTTGCTCAGACTGGGGAAAAGTAGGCTGAAGGGAGACCTCATTGCTCTCTACAATTCCCTGAAAGGAGGTTGGAGACAGGTGGGAGTCAGCCTCTTCTCCCAAGGAAGAAGTGATAGGACAAGAGGAAACAGCCTCAAGCAGCCCCAGGGGAGGTTTAGGTTGGACATGAGGAAAAATTTCTTTACCCTGAGAGTTGTCAAGGCCTGGCCTAGGCTGCCCAGGATTAGGGGGTGAATTCCCATCCCTGGAGGGGTTTTGAAGCCACAAAGATATGGTGCTGAGGCATGTGGTTTAGTGGTGACCTGGCAGTGTTGGGTTAAGAGTTGGACTCTATGATCTTAAAGGTCTCTTCCAACCAAACTGATTCTGTGCTTCTAAGGTTTTGATGAGGTGGAAAGAGAAGAAGTGGAAGAGTATACATTGCTGTCCTAGATAAGAAGTAGGGGTGCTGCAGGATGAGCATGAGCCAGAACTGAGGTGGGCTGTTGGCTTCTGACCATAAAGGGAGAGCAGCTGTGGGCACAGGGAGCTGGCAAACAGCAGCTGCACAGAGGGATGAGGTCTGGCCCATGCCACACCAGGAAGCTGAGGGCCACCACCCAGGCTTACCTAACATCTCACAAACTTGTGGAGGAACAGAGCCTGCGTCGAGGGGCCCGAGCCAAGCTGTGCCACTTATCCTTATGGGCAGAGAACAAGCTACAGGGCTTTAATTGAATCACAGCAGTTCGTGGCTTACTTGGAAGCATCTTGCTTTTTCTCAGCTCTACCTTGGTTCTGATGTTGGAGTCACTGCAGGATGGGTGCAGAGGAATCAAGCCAAGGCTCCCAGGTTTGCTGTTACCACGAAGGAATGAACGGTGCAATGTCCCTGCTGTGTGGTTGCTGCTCCTGCTGTTTCTGTGCTCTTCACCACAGACTGGCACAGGCTTGGTCAGTCCTTGGGTTCAGAATGGGATTAAAACCCACAGCAGAGAGGAGAAGAGTGAAAGGGCAGGACTGGGGCATGTGACATGGGTGGAGGAGGAGGTTGGGGCTTCTGTTTGCTTGTCTTTGCATTAGAAATAAACTTTTACTAATAAAAACCCAAATAACTCAGTGGTTTGTTATATATCAGCAGACTTAAAAAAAAACCAAACACAAAACGAACAACAAAACCACAATTTGGTGAAAAATTCCTCCTGAACCACCACAAATCCAAAATGTTACTCTAGAAGCAGCCTGGAAAAGACTTTGTTTCCTTCCCTGGAGGGGTCATTTGTCTTCTTTTGAGGTATAGAGGTTGCAGGCATGAACTTATAGACTAAAGTTTGTCTTAATTGCTCTGATGTCACAACCTCCCTGGCAGATAACAGTGCAATGAATGAGTCAACGGCCCTCATACCTCCAGGTCCTGTTTCTAAAGTGAGACAAATTCCTTCCCTGTGAGCCAACCAGACTGTAGGCAGCTCTTCCATTTATTTATCTCCAACAGCTTGCATTAGCTTGCTCTGGCTAAAAAGTCTCTCCCTTGGATTTAGTTAAAAAGTCAGTAAAACAGAGTCCCAGGATGGTAGGGGTTGGAAGGGACCTCTGGAGATCATCTAGTCCAACCCTCCTGCCACAGCAGGTTCATCTAAGAGCAGGTTGAACAGGATGGTGTCCAGGTGGGCTTTGAAAGACCACAAAGATGGAGGCTCCACCACCTCTCTGGGCAGCTTGCTCCAGGGCTCTACCACCCTCAGTGTAAAGAAGTTCCTCCTCAGGGCTACTTCCCATGGAACAGGCAACTTCCCATGTTCAAGTCTGTGCCCACTACATCTTGTCCTGTCAGTGGGCACCAGTGAACAAAGCCTGGTCCCATCCTTCCTGACCCCCAATCTTGGAAGTATTTGTTGGCATTGAGATTCCACCTCTCAGTCTTCTCTTCTCCAAGCTAAAAAGCCCCAAATTCCTCAGCTTTTCTTCATAAATCGAAGGCTTCCCCCTTGCTCTCCCTGGCAGGGAGGTCAGAAGATGTGGAACACCCCAAGGCAGCAGAAGTTTCTCCCCAAACTCAGATGAAGTGATCCCCTGGGGTACAGTGCTGCTGGATTTGGGGTGAGGAGCTGTGATTTTGTGTCAAACATGACTGAGGTCACCAAGATGTGAAGCATGCCCCAGGCTCTGCCACTTGGCCCCATGTAACGTCATCCTGACCCCAAATCCTGCTCCAGGGATGGGCAGTGAAGGGGCAGGGAGATTTTCCCAGCTGCCAGGCAGGGCTGGGAAGGGGTTTATCAGTGCTGCTTTCCAAGCTGTGCTGAAGCTGGGCCTGTCTGGGGACATTGTCCCTGTCCTTCTTGGTGCAATGTTTTGGAGCCTGGACCAGGGGCATTTCATGGCTGAAATGTTCTATCAAGTGACTGAACGAGAGAAAATGGCCTTAAATTAGCCAGGGGAGGTTTAGGTTGGATATTAGGAACAATTTCTTCCCTGCAAGAGTGGTCAGGCATTGGAACAGGCTGTCCAGAGAGGAGGTGAAGTGACCATCCCTGGAGGTGTTTGGGAAGCCTGTGACTATGGCACCTGGGGACATGGTTTAATGGCCATGGTAGTGTTGGGTTGATGCTTGGACTTGATGATCTTGGAGGTCGTCTCCCAACCAAAACAGTTCTGTGATTCCATGAAAAGCTTACAGAAAACACAGCAGTATTACAGTCTACAGCTGAGCCCTGCACAGAAGATGTCAGGGGAGGGGGCATAGTGAACACCTTAATTCAGCAATGGATGCTCTGGATGCCCTCAGTGACCTCCTCTATCTCCCCCAGTCTACTCCATGCCACCAGCTCATTTAGGACCTCCTCCAGCAAACCCACACTAGTCTCACTGCTCTCCTCACTCCGTGACCTCTCTGGTGGTGGTATGGATAAACCAAACCTGCTGGTGGTGGTATGGATAAACCAAACCTGCTATGGTGGTATGGATAAACCAAACCTGCTGGTGGTGGTATGGATAAACCAAACCTGCTATGAGAGTGTGCAGGAGCCTGGGAAAAACTGTGTGTGACCCATCTGTGCCAAAACTCCTAGCATTGTCCCCTTCTCCCTGCCTGTGATCCTTGCCAGGAGATGCTTATCCTGTGAGCCAAGCCTGGGATAGTTTGTCCTCAAAAAGCAGCACAGAATTAGGAAATCTTTGGTTTCTTGGATCCTGTGGCCAAATCCATCCTGCTGTCAGCTTCCCAAAAGCAAAATGTCTGTCTTTGTCTCCCAAGTAACAGCCTGAAAAGCTGCCTGATGAGTCTGTACACACACACGTCGGGTGAATGAAACCAAGCATGGGGTGGCTTTGAGTGGTCCCCAACTCATCCTTCCCCCTGGGCTTAGTGTCTGTGGACTACAAAAAGCAGTGACCAGCAGTGAGTTGGTGTCAGCTGGGAAGTCACTGGAAACAGCTCTGTTTGCTCCTTTTGACATCCAAGAGTATAAGGAAAGGGGGGATGGAGTGGGATTGAGTCTGGGAGTGGGGTTTGTGGTTTTCCTGCCTCACAGGAAAAGTTTGCCTAGAGGCATCAGTGGGAAAAGGGTGGACCACAGGGACCCTCTGGGGGCCTCTGTGATGCAGGGAGCATATGCAGAAAACCTGGGAATTGGGGTCTTAGCTGGAAAAATAAGTCCCTAATCTCACAAGGAGCCAAATCCACTGATGGAGAGTGAAGTCTCTGGGAGCCCACAGCAGAGCTGTTGTTTGGTGACAGAGGGACTTCACGGGGTGATGCCACCAGGCTAGACACATGGCTTGCTCAGCTCTCTGGCTCAGATGGTGGTCCCTCAGCTCAGGGCTGCCACTGGGCAGGACAGTCCAAGGAGGCCATCAGCATCCAGCCCATTGGAGATCCATCTGTGACCTCCCAGGAAGCCTGCACCCTCAGTCAGCAAGGAAGATGAGGGAGGAGGCAATTCAGGGGGCTGCAGGAGCTGAGACACCCCAAGCTGAGATGATCCCCAGCTCGGAGAGAAGCCATCAGTGGCTTTTCCACACACTTGGTCTCTTTGGGCAGGGAATGGGAGCAGCAAATCCTTCACTTCCACAGGGATTTATAATCCTGTTGGTTGGAAAAGACCTCTCCTCAGACCCCATCTGGAGTCCCGTGTGCAGTTCTGGACCCCCCAGCATAGGAAGGACATGGAACTGGTGGAGCGGGTCCAGAGGAGGCCACAAAGATGCTCAGAGGGCTGCAGCAGCTCTGCTATGAGGACAGGCTACAAGAGTTGGGCCTCTGCAGCCTGGAGAAGGCTTCCAGGAGACCTTAGAGTAGCCTTCCAGTATCTGAAGGGGGCTACAGGAAGGCTGGGGAGGGACTATTTACAAGGTCTTGCAATGACAGGACAAGGGGCAATGGGTTTAAACTGGTAGAGGGGAAATTGAAACTGGATGTTAGGAGGAAGTTCTTTGTAGTGAGGGTGGTGAGACACTGGCACAGGTTGCCCAGGGAGGTTGTGGCTGCTCCCTCCCTGGAGGTGTTCAAGGCCAGGTTGGAGGAGGTCTTGAGTGAGCTGTACTAGTGGGAGGTGTCCCTGCCTATGGCAGGAGGTAGGAACTGGATGATCCTTGAGGTCCCTTCCAACCTTACCATTCTATGATTCTATGATAAGTCCAACCATTTGAAGTAGGAGGCCCCTTCACTGCTCCCTGTGAAGGACTCCAAGGCTGATGGGGACAAAGCATCTTTGTGCAGAGGCTCTTCCTCCTGCTCCCATTAAGACGCTCATCCAGAAGAGATAAACACCTGAGAGATCCTTGAGGGATAAAATGCCCCCCAGGGAAACCTGTCCTTGCTCAGCTGCCAGGTGTCAGCCCACACAGACCTGGGCTGAGTTAAATACATCACAGCTGACCTCAGTTCTTGCAGAGCTGCAGAAGAACCAATTCTGGCTCCTGTTTTTCACCAGAAGGTGCTCAGAAGACTCTCTTCAGTCATGTGAGTGGGTGAATCTTGCCCCACACATCCTGGTCCCTGCCCCACTGCTGTCATGGAACTGTCTTCTCTCCTGCAGGGAGCCAGGTAGGAAAAAGCCTGGGCATGATGTCCCTGTGGTGGACATCACAGGGGGAGCAGAGGGGGATGGAGGAGACACAGCCCGTTCCATGGTGGTGAGATTTGGAGCTCCAACAGTTATTTTAGAATAACCCATCTTCAGCCTTCCCTGGGGGAACCCTCAGGCTGGCAGGGGGAGGGGGGGTGGGAAGGGGCACGCAGTCACCGTGGGGCAGAAACCTGGAGGGATGGAGGACACCATCCCTTGAATTTGCTGACCTCATCCTGCTCCTTCAGCTCTCCAGAGCTTCCCAGCCTGGTCTGAGAACGCCTACTGGGG
>VWYK01129187.1:18548-31432 GCA_013399775.1 Semnornis frantzii | reverse complement strand
CCCCCCGCGGCACGATGTGATGCTCTCCCCCTATCCCAGACACGCTGTGCAACGAACTGGACCAGGAGAGGAAAGCGCGCTACGCTATCCAGCAGAAGTTGAAAGGTACCGGGGCAGGACGGGACGGGGGGAGGCACAGATGTTTAAGGGGTGTCTGACCCCACCTCCTTGCATGGGAGGGGTCCTGCGGAGCCGGAGATGGTGATAACTCCATCACTTTGCAGAAGCCCACGACGCGCTGCATCATTTCTCCTGCAAAATGCTGACCCCGCGGCACTGCACCGGGAACTGCTCCTTCAAGCCGCCGCTGCTGCCCCAGTGAGACCTTCCCTGGACCCGCCCTGGGATCCCCTCTCTATCCTCCATCCCCCGAAGCCATGCGGGCAGAGCCCACATAAGCCATTTCCACGAGGAGACAACTTGTACATACATAGAGGATTCGGAGCCCGATTTTCCTCGGACTGGCAATAGGGCGGGGAGGGGGAGCCGGGACCCCCCCAAACTGCTCCCTAAGCCCTCCACCCCGCTCCGCCTACCGTTCTCTTCACTCCCCCGCTCCCCAGTCCCTGTGTGTCCGCTTCTTCATCCCTTGTCCAGACTGGAAACAAAAGTGGCTATGTGCAATGGATATAAATGTACTGTGATTCTCTTGGTACAGTATTTGTTGGATTTTTATTTATTTGGGCCCCCACCTCCCTCACTACTCCCCCTTGTACATTTCTGGATGTAACAGCACTTTAATGGGCTTTATTGCGACTCTGGAGCCATCCCAACGCTCAGCCCGCTCCTGGGAAGAGCCCCATGTACGGGATTTTGGTTCTTTAATAAAATCCGACTTTAAGAAGCCGCCTACTCCATGGAGCGGTCCCGGGGCAGCGGTGTCCCCCTTTCCCAGCCCCGAGGTTGAGCCACAGCAGGGTAGGGGCTGCCTACTCCCCTGCGAAGTTCCCCTTTTTTCCCCCCTCCTCCTCTTCCTCGCCGCAGCCGGGAGCTCATTAGTGCCCATTTATATGCTCGTTTCACACATGAAACGAGCTCACATTAATGAGCTCCGGGAGCGGGTGTGGAGGTGCTCGCACACCTATTAACCCGAAATACCTGTTTACAGCCTAGGATTAACCTAGCACAACAGCCCGGCGGGAATCGAGGGCCAGAGGGGTGGGACGCGACCTGCATGGGGGTCCCGAGACGCTCTGGGGGGCCGGGGCGAGGGACCGGGGAAGGGGGCAGACGCACTTTTCACCGGGAGATCAGGGGCGGCGAGGCACCTTGAACCGGGTTCCCTTGACGACTTGGCGACCAGAGGGACCAGGGGGGAGGTGGACTTCGGGCCGGGCTCTGAGAGTGGGAATGCCTCTTGCACCGGGATTCTAGAGAGCTACGCAGCTGTGGGTACCGGGAAGTGGGGGTGATACAACATTATACAGGGGATCTGCAGCAAACCGGGGCTGCAGGCCCCGGGAGTATCCCCAGGTACCAGGAGCGATACGGGGATGGGAAGTGTGGGAATGTACTCGGGGGGCCGCGGCGAGAACCATCCGCGGGGTCCCGCACCACGGATAGGGCGAAATCAGTTCCTGGGGCTCCCTCGCGGAGGAGCAGCGGCGGTTTCGCGGCCTCGGCCGCCACCGTGTGGGCACAGCTGGGAGTGCAGCACCCTCAACCCTCCCGGGCAGCAACGTGCGGTCCTCGGACAGGCAAAAGCATCACAGACTGGGTCAGGTGGGAAGGGACCTTTAAAGGTAATTTAGACCAACCCCTCTGCAGTCAGGTGTGACATCCGAAACTAGAACAGGTTGCTCAGAACCTCAATCAACCAATAGTGTTTGCAGGGATGGGGCATATCCCACCTCTCTGGGCAACTTGGGCAAGGGTCTCACCACCTTCAGGGTCAACCATTTCTCTCTCTTAGTTTAACCTATCACCCCTTGTCCTATCACAACAGGCCCTGCTCAAAATCTGTCCTCTGTTGTCTTCTAAGCCCCTTTAAGTCTTGAAAGGCCACCAGAGGGTCTCCCTGAAGCTCTCTCTTCTCCAGGATGAAGAAGCCCAACTCGGGAACAAAGGTGTTAAGCTCTGCAAGCTGAGAGGTGAGTCACTTGAGGGAATGGGCCTCTGTGGAGCTTGGTGGGGCAGCAGCTGAGCCTCTCCTTTTGCTTATTTCTCTGTGCTTTACTGTTTGGGTCATTGCTGGTTTGATGGTGGACAGGAGGTGACACTGTGGAGAAGCATGGCCTGGGTATGGCAGGCTATGTAGCTGGCTGTTGGCACTGCTACAGCTCATCCTTTGGTCAGGACTCACATTCAGTCTCTGGTTCATTCCCAACTCCAGTTCTCTGTATGCTAGGCTGCTTGAGCCACCTCCCCAGCAGCTCATCCAGCCTTCACCGTGCTCACCTGCTTGGGCACACCATGCTCGGTGGCTGGGCTTGCCAACGTGGGTGCAAAAATGAAGTATGATGTTGTATTAATATTTTCACCCTACTTAGCTCTCATTAAAATGTACTTTGCTGAATTGAACAGGCGCCTTCAAATGACACAACGTATTAAGTGCTTAATATACTAGAAATTATGAAACTATTATAGTCAAAGTAATATGAAACAATTAGAGTGAATTAAACTTCACCAGCAGAATGAGGGAAAGGCTTCAAATTTCTTCTTCTGGAGGCTTGGCTGTTTTGTTTTGTTGTTTTATTTTTACAATTTTATTTATTTGGTCTTAAAGTAGTTGAATGCAGTAACAGCCTCTGAAAATAAATGACCAGAGTTAGGATTAATAAATAAATAAATAAATAAGCCTGGAATGTCTGCACTTGAAGCTGTGATGGATTTGGAGCTGGGGGAAGCAGAAGGTCTGTTTGCTGTAGCTGATGGAGTTGTTCTTTCAGGCCAGTGGCAGAGCAGCTCCAAAGAGCTGCTCACCAGACCTTCAGCCTTCCCAAGGCTTCTCCCCATATGCTGCTGCCCTCATACACATAAGGCTGGTGATCTGGAGGCAAGCAGACATGGTGGTTCCCAGGGATGGAGTAGGGTCAGCTCTGGGTTTTGCTGCTGTGCTGCCTTGGAGCTGGGATTCCCCTTTGCAGAGCAGCTCCCAAGCCCCAGAGACCCACCCTGTGTTAAAATCACAGTGACCAGATGGAGCCTGGATCTTGTTCTGAGAAGTGCTTTGTGCCATCACACTGAGGTTGGGATTGAATTGTGGTCAGCGAGGGCAGGAAGGAGATTCTGCCCCTTTGGTCCCCTCTGCTGAGACCCCACCTCCAGTGCTGGGGCCAGCTCCAGAGTCCTCAGCGCAGCAGAGGCGTGGACTTGTTGGAACGGGGCCAGAGGAAGCCACAGCAATAATGGGATGGCTGGAAGCCCTCTGTTGTGAGGCTGGGCTGAGAGAGCTGGGGTTGTTCAGTTTGGGGAAGAGAAGGCTCCAGGGAGACCTGGTGGCCATTCCTTGCTTAAAAGGGCCAAGAAGATAGCTGGGGAGGAGCTCTTCATCAGGGAGTATGGTGGCAAATGTAGTTTTATTGAAACTCTGAATCATGAGCAGTGTGGGGAGCAGGTGGAAGGAGGGGATTCTGCCTCTCTGCTCCACTCTGCCAAGACCCCACCTGCAGTGCTGGGGCCAGCTCTGGAGTCCTCAGCACAGCAGAGACAGGGACCTGTTGGAGCAGGGCCAGAGGAGGCCATAGCAATAATGAGAGGGTTGGAAGCCCTCTGCTGTGAGGCCAGGCTGAAAGAGTTGGGGTCGTTCAGCCTGGAGAAGAGAAGGCTCCAGGGAGACCTTCTGGTGGCCTTTTGGTGCTTAAATGGGTCTGCAAGTGAGCTGGGGACAGGCTTTAGAGCAGGACCTGTCGTGACAGGACAAGGGGTGATGGTTTAAATTAAAAGAGGACGATTCAGACTAGAGAGAAGGAAGAAATGTTTGATGAGAGCCTGGCCCAGGTTACTCAGAGAGGTGGGAGATGCCCCATCTCAGGACCTATTCCAGATCAGGTTGTTTGCGGCTCTGGGCAACCTGCTGTAGTTGCAGCCGTCCCTGCTGACTGCAGGGGGACTGGGCTAGATGAACTCGAAAGACCCCTGCCCTCCCGAAATGTTTCATGATTCCATGTTTCCATGAACTGCAGATGCTGTTCTGGCGGGTTCATCCTGGAGCGTGGGTGGGCTCGGGGCTGGTCGATGTCTTCTGCCGGGTCTGCAGCGGCAAGGCAGGGTTCAGGCAGAGTATTTTGTGGTGTGGGTGCACGGGGCCGCGTGGGACTGCAGCACGACGGGACGGGGACCTGCTCCACCAGCCCGCAGCCCCGCACGGTGTGGAGCGGGGCCGGCTCGGGTGCGGGCTGCGCCTCGGGCGGCGGCGCGGCTGGGCTGGAGCCCGCCGGGAGGTGGCGTTGCCAGCGCCGCTCTGCGCAGCTCGCTGGAGATGGTCTGCCTTGGAGCGGAGGTTCTGTGCAACCGCCACAGAAACGACCAAAATTACCCCTTGAGAAAGCAGGTCTGAGCCCGGCAGGGGCGCGGGCGGCTGGCCAGGCCTGGGCCATCGCTCCTCTATGAGGCGGACCTGCAGTGATGAAGCTGATGAGCTCTGCCTGGAGAAGCAGGCGCTTGCTGTCCCCTCTGTGCTTCGGGGTGGGGAGATGATCCAGAGTGGCACTAGTCAGTTCCTTGGGAGCTGCCTGCTCGGCTCCAAGGATGTTTGTTCGTTTGTCCAGGTGCCTGAAGTGTGCAGTTGTGACCAAAATGTGCTGTTTGCTGCCTCAGCCTTACCTGAGCAAACTCAAGCCCCTCTTTTCAGGAGAAAAGCTGCACTTGTTTCAGGATCTGGCTGGCTGGAGATGTGGTGAGTGTCTTGTCCTTGCCTTTCTGGAGGATCCTGCTGCCTTCATCTGAAACAGCTTGTGTAAATCAGTTTAATTTGTGCCAATAACTGTAGGGTTGGTGTCCTTTGGATTTCATCTGAGTATCGCAGGATGATCTGGGTTGGAAAGGACCTTAAGGATCAGCTGGTTCCAAACCCCCCTACCATGGCTGGAACTGGGGACACTTTCCACTAGCCCAGGTCGCTCAATGCTCAATCCAACCTAGCTTTGAGCACTTCCAGGCTTGGAGCCCCCACAGCTTCTCTGGGCAACCTGCTCCAGTGCGTCACCACCCTCAAAGGGAAGAGTTGCTTCCTGATGTCCAATCAAAATAGGTATCCTTACAGTTTGAAGCCATCACCCCTCACCATGTCACTCCATGCCTTTGTAACAAGTCCCTCTCCCTCTCTCCTGTATCCCACTTCAAATCCTGGAAGGCTGCTCTGAAGCCTTCTCTTCTCCAGGCTGAACAACCTCCACCCTCTCACAACCTGTCTTCATAGGAGAGATGTTCCAGCCCATAGATCTTCTTTATGGCCTCCTCTTTACCCAGTGCTAGGGACAAGTGTAGGGGAACAGCAAGGCATGTGAACAAGCTGGAGTGTCCACCTGTAGGAGCTATGAGCTTAATGAAATTGGTGGAAGTTTGGGTGTGAGAAGACTTCCAGCAGCGTACGCAGAGTAGCTCTGCCTCGCTCACAAAATGTTTTCATGTAACGAAGTGAACTTTTTGGGTTCCTTGGAAACTTGAAACATATTTCCCCCTTTTTCTTTGTCGTTGTTTTTTTGTTTGTTTGTTTTTAAAGCTGAAAATGCCTTCCTTTGATCTTCTTTCTGACTCTTAATGAAGTTGTGAGGTTTGACTTCCCCCATCACGCCTGTTGTTTTCGCTTCGCTTCGCTGCCTGACTGCGGCGGAGCTGGCAAGCGTGGCCAGATCTCCTCTCCAGAGCTCTTCACACCTCCTAACACCAGCCCAGCTTCAAAGCATGCTACAAACAAGGAAGGTCTACACCTGCCTGCATGAAGGCCGGGCTTCCACTGAAGTCCCCAAGAGCTGAATGTGCACATCCAAAGGGGTAACTTGACACTAACAAATTAATTCTCACTTTTGTTCTGTGGAGGAATGAAGCTGCTGTTTGCCACAGTGCAGGTGGTTTAGTTGGGGAGGGGAATGAGTGGGGGGAAGCCTTGTCTGTGATGGAGGAGAGACATTTTCTAGTCTATTATGTGTTGGAGGCAGTTGATGGGACAAGGGACTTTGCCCAGAGTCACTTCTTGTGTTGCAGTTTAAGTGGTAGCTGAGGAGGGAGTGGTGGGCACTATGCAAAGCATAGAGCTTAGAGCAGGAGTGTTGGATCCCCTCTGCTTCTGGCCAAAGTGCCTTACAGAGGGTCTTGAAGTCCTTGAGGCCCATTTGTCCCCATCCCCAGCATGTCTTGGTGGTGGTTAGTGCCTTATCCCAAACCTATCCTGATTGTCACCAGTGAGCTCTGAAGGGCTGTGCCAGCTGGGAGGACATGGGTAGGCAGTGCCACAGAAGTTCATGCACCCAATCACAGAATGGTTTATGTTGGAAGGGATTTTTCCAGTTCATCTAGTCCATGCCTGCTGCAGTCATCAGGGACATTCACAACCACAGTAGGTTGCTCAGAACCCCAAATAACCTGACTTGCAGTGGGTCCAGGGATGGAGCATTTCCCATCTTGCTTGGCAACCTGTACTAGGGTCTCGCCACCCCAAGCGTCAAAAAGCTTTTTCTTCTCTCCAGACTAAATCTCCCTCATTTAGTTCAAACCAATCACCCCTTGTCCTGTCACAAGAACAAGACCTGCTCCAAAAAAATTGTCACCATAGTCCTCACTGGCAGAGCCCTTTTGGGAAGCCTTTGCTGCTCCTGCTTGTGCTCTCTGGAAGAAAGAGCGAGCAGCCTTCAGCTGCTAGGGCCATTAATGTCACCTCTCACCAGTACTGTGCTTGCAAAGGAAGCTGCCAAGTGTAGCACGTTTTAATTTGCTCTTTTCCCAAGCATTCCAGGATTTATGGCTTTGCTCAGTCTAGTTACTGCTGCTTGTAGGGATGTAAAGCTCCCTCCAGAGGGTCTCTCCACACCATGAGCTTTTGTGGATCCACTGGAGGAAGCTGATGTGCTATTCCCTGTCAAGCATCCACCTAAAGAAGGGGTTTATGGTGGATTTTGCTGAAATTTGAGCTTTGAAAGCTGGCAAGGAGATTTGTCTATTCAGTGGTTACATCTAACAGGCTTCTGTCTGAACACTGACCTGTTACTGTCTACTACAGAAAGGTAGAGGTTGAAAGGGACCTCTGGAGATCAACTAGCCCACACCCCACACACACCCTGTGTCTTTAAATGCTTACTAGTTTTCAGGTAGTTTGGATTTGGGAATGCATTAATTGGGTAAAAAATGAACACACACACACACACACACACACACACACAAAGGAGACAAAATAAGAAGCAACTTAAGGAAAATTGGATTTTCAGTGATGTCTGCACCAGGTTGAGAATAATGTTTGCAGTTTCTTGCCATCTGTAGCAACTTGTCCAAAGCAAACATTACCAGTTGGTCCAGGTTTGGCTGCATAATTGCCATAAACCATTGCAAGGGCATCCAGAATAGCACAGCCCTGGAACTACTTCTAGGATTAGGTCCTACTCCTTTAAAAAAAATAAACCTTGGCAAGAGCTTACTTCTCCCTAATAAAAATTCCATTTTCACAGCTCTAATCAAGTTTTCCAGAGCTCTGGTCCAAATTAGAAACTGCATCCAGGATATCTGACCCTGGAGAACAAGATGGAGCTTTTCATTTTAAGCAGTGCCAGGCTGGAAAATTCCAAGGTTCTCAGTGGCTCACCTATGGCAGAACTCAGAAGAGTGTCCCAATAAATCTGTCCCTTACATGGCAAAGCTCCATCAGACCTAAACTCTTTGTCCCTACTCACAGGTGGAAGAGGCTTCTTTGTAGGATTCTTTCAGGAGTGGTAACTCTCTTCACAGACTTGTAGATATTTCTGGGCCAATTTCGTGGCCAACTCTTAATTATTATTCATCTGGGGAAGGTGGTGGAGAAAAGGGGAAATGGAGTTGAAGCCACCTTGCTTGGTGGGCATCCAGGCTGCTGCTGGTCTCCTTACTGAACCTGGCCTGTCTGGATGGCACCTCACATCTGCCAACTTCTTTGAGATCCTCCAAAATTGTTACCTCAACAGTCTTGGCAGAAGATGCTGTGGTTCCTTTAGGATCCTTTCTTGAGAGGCCTTGGCAGAAGATGCTGTGGTTCCTTTAGGATCCTTTCTTGAGAGGCCTTGGCAGAAGAGATGCTGTGGCTCCTTTAGGATCCTCTCTTGAGAGGCCTTGGCAGAAGATGCTGTGGTTCCTTTAGGATCCTTTCTTCAGTGGTCTTGGCAGAAGATGCTGTGGTTCCTTTAGGATCCTTTCTTCAGTGGTCTTGGCAGAAGATGCTGTGGTTCCTTTAGGATCCTTTCTTCAGTGGTCTTGGCAGAAGATGCTGTGGTTCCTTTAGGATCCTTTCTTCAGTGGTCTTGGCAGAAGATGCTGTGGTTCCTTCAAGGATCTTTCTTCATTTGTTGCTTGCCTGTCCTTCTCACTAATGCTAGGTCATCATTGAGGTGTGATTGGTGATGATTCAGGTTTCCAACCTCTCCCAGTGTTATAGCAGATTTCTGTCTTTACAAGGGGGACACCTCAGAAATATGAGTCTGTCCCTGGGAGCTTATGAAGACCACTGGTGGATCACAGAATTGTTCCATTTGGAGAACACCTCCAAGATGACTGAGTCCAGCTGCCAACCTAACACCACCATGGCTATTAAACTGTGTCCCACACTGCCAAGTCCACACATTTTGTGAACTTCTCCAGAGATGGTGACTCCACTACCTCCATGGGCAGCCTGTTCCAATGCCTGACCACTCTTGCAGGAATGTCCAGCCTAAATCTCCCCTGGCACAATTTCAGGCCATTTCCTCTTGCTCTCAGGAGAAGAGACCAATCCCCACCTGGCTCCAACCTTCCATCATGAGTCAGGTGTAGTACAGTGCTGTTAGAAGAGAACATCTCCTCAAGTGAACAGCAAAATAGCTTAATGTTTGACCATTTAAATTGATTTCTACTCTTTCTTTGGCACCCTCAGATCCAACTGTTCATCAGTAGGGTTGGCTGCAAATGGATTTTTCTGAAAGGAGGTGGGAGTGAGGTGGGATTTGGTCTCTTCTCCCAAGTAACTAGTGATAGGGTGACAGGAAACAGCCTCGAGTTGCACCAGGGGAGATTTAGGTTGGGTATTAGGAACATCTTTTTTTCCTGCAACAGTGGCCAGGCAGTGGAGCAGGCTGCCCAGAGAGGTGATGGAGTCACCATCCCTGGAGGCATTCTGGGACATGGTTTAATGGTGGTGGTGTTGGTGTTGGGTTGATGGTTGGACTCAAGCTTAGATGTCTTTTCCAACCCCCCCAAAAAATCATCACTTCTCTTCCTGTGCTGAGCACTCATCTCACAATACCTGGAAAACAATGAACCTATTAATGTTTTGAGGAGAGATGATCCAACTAGGTGTAACCAGGGGATGAATCTCTGCTGGCTGCCACAGCACAGAGGACTCCAGCACTGGGTGTTTATTTCATAAATGCATAGGCAGCAGTTGATCCATGCAGCATGGGTCTAGAGGGACCTGCCATCAGGAAATGATGGAGGAAACCACAGCCACAGTTCATCTTCACAGAATCAACCAGGTTGGAAAAGACCTTTGAGATCATTGAGTCCAACCTATCACCTTCTAATTAACTAAACCACGGCACTAAGTGCCTCATCCAATCTCCTTTTAAACACCTCCAGGGATGGTGACTCCACCACCTCCCCGGGCAGCCCATTCCAATGCCAATCACTCTCCCTGTCAAGAACTTCCTCCTACCACTCAGCCTATACCTGCCCTGGCACAGCTTGAGGCTGTATTCCCTCGTTCTGTTGCTGGGTGCCTGGGTGAAGAGCCCAAACCTACCTGGCTACAACCTCCTTTCAGGTAGCTGTAGACAGCAATGAGGTCTGCCCTGAGCCTCCTCTTCTGCAGGCTGCACAGCCCCAGCTCCCTCAGCCTCTCCACAGGGCTGTGCCCCAGCCCCCTCACCAGCCTTGCTGCCCTTCTCTGGATATGTTAAGCAAACATCTTTCTGAAATCGAGGGGCCCAGAGCTGGACATAGGACTCAAGGTGTGGCTGCCTGGGCTAAGATAGATATAGAAAACACTTAAAATCACCCCCACCCCCCCACATCTGGGTAAGGTGGTTGCTGGAATGGCTACGTGGGCTCCTAATTGCGGCAGCCTGCTTGAGCGCTGCGCTAGGCTGGGGTTATATAACACCTTTTATGAAACTCTTGGCACAAAAACAATGCATAAAAATAACAGATGTGGCAAATCACAACCACGTTCTGAGAGCTTGCTGTGGTTCAGCTGAGTGAAAACAATGGACTTGAGTTAAATTGGGAATTTTTTATTTTTATATTATTCCCCCCCCCGCCCAAATATCCCCAGGCAAAGAAATATTTGAAGGAACAGTTAAAAAAAAAAAGGCTGAAAGTGCAAATGGGTTTTCTCCTAAGGAAAAAAAAGAAATCTGCAAGTGGTTGGTAGATCCAGGGGACTGCAGCAAAGATGTGGGAGGGGACAGAGAGTCTGGTCCTGCTGCCGTGACTCTTGCTATCTTCAGTCTGACTTCTTGCATGCCAGGGAAGTATGATGTGGTCCTGAGGTGGTGAATTGGTGTCCTGATTAACAAGAGTGTGTACAATGGTCCACAGTTAATCCTCCCCTTCTGCTCTGCCCTAGTGAGGCCACAGCTGGAGTTCAGGGTTCAGCTCTAGGCTCCTTAGTTCAAAAGAGACAAGGAATTACTGGATAGAATGCAGTGGATGCTACAAAGTTGTGGCCTGGGAACATCTCTGTGAGGAGGAAGGGCTGAGAGCCCTGGGGTTGTGGAGCCTGGAGAAGAGCAGCCTGAGAGGGGAATCTGCTCAGTGCTCAGCAAGAGATAAAAGGTGAGGGGCAAGAGGCTGGGATCAGACTTGTCAGTGGTGCCCAGTGGCAGGACAAGGGGCAGTGGGCACAAACTAGAACCCAGGAGGTTCCATCTGAAGATGAGAAGCAATTTCTTTGGTGTGAGGATGCTGCAGCCCTGGAGCAGGCTACCCAGAGAGGTTATGGAGTCTCCTTGTCTGGAGAGATCCCAAACCCAGCTGGACATTGTGATGCTGAGCAAGCTGCTGTGGGTGCCCCTGCTTTAGCAGTAAGGTTGGACATGGTGATCTTCAGAGGTCTCTTCCAACCCCCCACCATGCTGGGATTCTCTGACTGCCTTTCTAGGACCACCACTTCAGTAAAACCTGAAGGGACGCCCAAGATGAACTACAGATGCACAAGGAGCTCTGCAAAGGACTAACCAGGCGGGTGCCTGCCTATCTTCTCCAGGTCTCATCATCTTCAGAATTCTCCAGGGTACTGGCATATGAAGGATTGTTCCCAGTGCTCCATAGGAGAGGCCTGAGTGGTGGGAACACGGATTTTCCCACGCTTTTGTGAAGCTGCAGTGCTGATAGCAGATCTCTCTGCTCAGAGCCCATAATCAGAGCAGAATCTGCAGGCCAGTAAATGCTCTGTGACTTCACAGACTGATAAAGGGGAACAGGCTCAAATTAAACACCAACAACTGGCTTCTGTTTGTTGTGGTACATGGTGTCCTGGATGTGGGCAGGCCGTAGCTTGGAGCACCTAAAACCAGACCTAGAGCTTTAAATAATGAAGGAAAGCCATCCTGCTGCTGGGGATAGAAGAAAGAATGGGACATTTCTGGAGGGTTTGTGTTTTGGGGTTTTGTTTATTCTTAAAATCCCTGTCTGGCTGAAGGAGGGTGAAGGCAGGTGGGCATTGGCCCCTTGTCCCAGGTAAGAAGTGATAGGATGAGAAGAAATGGACTGAAGTTGCACCAGGAGAGGTTTGGGTTGGATGGATATAAGGGAAAAAATTCTTCACCAAAAGTCAATGGGCACTGGAAGGGCGTTGGGACAGGCTGCCTAGGGCAGTGGTGGAGTCTCCATCACTGGAGGTGTTTAAGAATTGTCTAGATGAAGTGCTCAGGGATGTGGTCTAACAGTTGTGTGAAGGGACATGTTAGGTTATGGTTGGACTCGATGGTCTTAAGGACAAGTCTTATGAGGAGCAGCTGAGAGAACTGGGACTGTCTTGTCTGGAGAAGAGGAGGCTGAGGGGAGACCTCATTGCTCTCTACTACTCACTGAAAGGAGGTGGTAATGAGGTGGGAGTTGGTCTCCTCTTCCTAGTATCAAGAGCAAGAGGAAATGCCCTGAAATTACACCAGGAGAGGTTTAGGTTGGATATTAGGAATAATCTCTTTTCTGAAAGAGTAGTCAGACTTTGGAACAGGCTGCCCAAGGAGGTGATGGAATCACCATCCCTGTAAGTGTTCAAGAAATGTGTGCACAGGGCGCTTTGGGACATGGTTTAATGGCTGTGGTGGCGTTAGGTTTGAAGATCAGACTCGTTGACCTTAGAGCTCTTTTCCAACCCAAACAATTCTGTGATCCTAAGGCCTTTGATACAGCTGATTCCTCCATCAGCTCAAGCCCTGGTCCTGGTTGGCATACAGAACCACCCCTGCTACGATAGCTCCATAACAATTCTGCTTCCCACAAGTGAGTTTGGCCTCCATTCTGCTCCGCAATGTCCCATTAATTCTTTATTCATTGTCTGAGAGAGCCCAGATGTGAGCGCAGGACCAAACCGCTCCGGCGTTTCTGAGCCATTTGACTATGAGGTGCCAATTATTTCTTGGTATCGTTTTAAAAAGAGTTTTGGATCCCAGATGGAAGGAAACTGCAGGACATCTTCAATGAAAAAGGGAGAAATAATACGAGCAGCCTATTTTTATGAGTGGAGAAAAAAACCTTTCAGTTAAAGGCTTCCAACTTTAAAAAAAAAG
>VWYK01129183.1:60768-73103 GCA_013399775.1 Semnornis frantzii | reverse complement strand
TCCCCTCCCTTGCCCTGCTTGGTTAGGTAGCTGCACCTATAGGTGATGTGTACAGCTCCCACCACGTTGTTTTGACAATTAATGGTTTTTGAGATAGGAACAAACCTTGCAACAGTAGCAAGAAATGGTGGGATCTTAATCTCTGTGCTGCTGTTTTGGGATGGTCTTGAGCATATATGATGTGAGATAAGCTTCCTTGAGAGATGCTGGACACCAGATGCTACTAATCAATAATTTGCTTCAACTGCCTTGTTTTGAAACAGTGACAGATGACAGGAATCCTCAGCACGAGGAAAGAGCTGGATTCATGTGTGGTGTGAACACCTTGGCACTGCAACATCAGACCTCCATGGACCTATGAAATTCTGTCTGTGGGCTGCTTTTTCAGCATTGCAGTCATTCTGATGTGGAGGACAGAAAACCCCAACCCCATAAATATCACAGTTTCCCCATTTAGGGAGGCAAGTGTCATGAAACACAAGAAACAGGGAAATGCATCATCATGGACAGGTAGACCAGAGATTGAGGTACAAAGTTTTGAGTTTCTTGATGACTTCACACAGCAATAAAGTCAACTGTTCCTAAAATGGAGCTGCAGACTCCCAAAGACATCCTGATCAGAAAGAGTTTCAAATGTCTTAAAAGATTTAGTTTTGTATTAAAAACCTAAAATCAAGTCCAAGCAAGCACTTACTTGTTTTGAAATGCATGAACTGCAGAGGCACAATTTGACCCTTTACAGGTAGAATGAGCCCCTTTAGTGTTCACTTTGCCTTTTCGAGGAGTCAGATCTATGCATTGCCTGTCCCTGGCAAGTGCCTGATACTCTAAATACACAGAGGATGATCTTTCTGCATTTTCAGTGGGTCACTGCTGACTCATGACACCAGAAGGTATAATTAGAGGACCCAGTTGTCCATCCTAGGTATTACATGACTTCCTTCCTTCGATGGATTTATTGTCTTTGGGCTTAATTTGACTTTTCCATGCAAATTTTTCAACCCCCACAGTGCAGCATGGCACATGTCTGTGACTTTTTGCATATGGGACTTGGTAAGGAGTAGAAAACACCTATTCACAGATAAACTGCATCCTTGCTGACATCTCTGCCCTGTTCTGCTCTCAATAACCAACATAAAGCTTTGTACAAATTGATACTTTGATATCCAGAACAAAGCTGACCCTTCCATCTGGAGCAGGTTTTGAATAATATCCTCATGAAGCAAAGAAAAGCTGATCTGTTCAAACAGCAAAGTTCCTTCAGTTGAAGGAGAAAAGGCTTTTTGCTCTACACTTTGTTCTTACAGGGTATTGAAGCAGCTTCAGGACATGCTAGTTCCAGCCCTGCCTTTGCTTAGTATTCTGTTCAGACAAGTCCAGTCCAGACATAGTTACCAGACCTCTGTAGTCAGCTATATTTCTATACTTGTCTTTGGCATACTGGAAACCTGATTTGGTGTTTTTCAGAAGTATTTTTAAGCATTTCTAACAGTTTTTAAAGACACCACCGACAGATTTATTTATTTATTGCTCTTTCTTGCCTGTGTTACACTTTAAAGTAGTGAAAAGAAAATTGCTGCTTAGCAAAGTAGTTCTGTGACAGCTTGCTTTGGAAGGAGGGGTGAATTTGGGATTATTTACACTGTACTGGAACTCTCACTTTTCTTTTGGGTAAAGCATGAGGAAGCTTGCTGATACTGCTGGAAAAAAAAGAGGCTTTGCATTGTCAAAATAAAAGAGGTTGGGTTTAATCCTACTGTGTCTAGAAAATGCTTTCACAGCACACCAGTTTGCCACTCAGTACCAAATCAAAGCTCACTGCTTACATTCTCCAGGACACAAGCAGCCCCATGCCACAGCATATTGCAAATACAAGTGGAAAGCCAAAGATTAAAGCCAGTTTCTTAAAGATGCTTTTATACCAGGTTCTTCATACACTCATACACTTCTTTGCCTCGTAAGCACACTAATGATATTTCAGTTGCATGCCTACAATATAAATTTAATAGCTTCCTTATTTCCTTGGTTTAGCATTTCCCCTCTACTCCCTTTCTTTTCAATTATACTAACCAGATAATTTCTTTGATTTCCTTTCTCCAGTGCTCTGTTTTCATTTATAAAACAAAACCACATTTGGTCACTTACACTTTTCTGGAGGATAAGCACAGGACAGCAGCATCTCTTGCTCCACCATGGTGCTGTCTGTTACAGAGGTCAGTGGTCTTTGGAACAGTGCTTTAAGGAAATAGGAAAGCTCACTCATGCAGCCTTCTGATCTTCTCCAGCACTCTTGCCTTCTGTCTGTTGTCACATGTTAGCCTCCCTCCTGAGAAACCTGTGAAACAGGTCTGGCAACACGCATCTTGTGTGTCAGGAGAGCTCTAATTAATTCATTGCAACAGGTATCCCCCCTCGGTAAAAAAAAAAAGAAAAAAAAAAGAAAAAAAAAAAGGAGTAGTCTCTTAGCAGCTCATTTGAAATTAGACAACCTGCCCAGTGTCACAGCTGGTGACATTTCAAGGGAAACCACCTGCTGGGTTTGTGAATATACAGGAAATAATTTCAAGTCAATCTTGCCTGCCAAATACACCACAGCTAGCGGTGTAATTTGGATGCTCCTGCACTCTGGGAGGGAGGGAATCCTTCCATCGTGCACCCGAGTGGCAAGGGCTGCCACTGCATTTTCCCACGGCATGGTTTCGTGGGGGGGGGGGGGGGGGGGGGCCTCCACATGTCTAATGCAGGAGACTCTGTTTCTGAACAGCAACTCTGACTGCTGCTGATATGAGCAAACTGCGTGGACCTGATTTTTGCTAAATGGATCCCTAGGAAGGTGAGGTTAATAGTGCCTCAGTGCTTATACCAGAGAGTTTTCCCTGCATCAACTGCAGAGGTTGTTCTGCCTTTCAGTAGCTCTTCTACCCATCTCCAGCCCCTTGTAGCTCGTTTGCCATGTGTTACCCCCACAATCAAGAGAGATCACAGGAAGGTTCTCACTAAGTCCTGTACCAGCTTCACATCTCATAGCACCTCCATAGCAGTTTCCTACTGCTGTGGCTCTTTCAAGCTGGCGATACCATCGTCAAGTACAAGCAAGGCTGTGCTTAGCAGAGAACAAAATTCAAGAGACGTGGGATTTATGCCTGACTCTGCCTCTAATTTGTCCTGTCACCTTAGGCAAATTGCTTTACCTCTCCATGTTTCTGTTTCCCCATCTCTAACACATGCTTAATTAAAGCTCCCTGTCTTTGGAAAAGGTTTTGAAATCCATGTACAAAATGCAGGATGAAAAAGGAAGCTGTCATTAGTGCATGCTCAGAAAATACTGGGATAAGGCAGACAATAAGCAGCCAGCATTTGAGATTTTATGTGTTTTCAGAGAAGCATAAGCTTATTGTAATAATGATTTTTTATTTTTTTTTTATATTTTTTTAAAGATACTCCCACAGAATTTGGCAACAGTTCAGTTTCTGTTCTCACAGTGGAATGCTGAGAGAAAACCTAAATCAATTCTGACTTGTCAGAGCATTATGGCCTCCTGGAAACAGCAAGGCCACCAGAGGCTCCTTGGTGGAAAGTGGCACAATATGGCAATTTCCTGCTTTTCTCTGGGGAAATAAAATCTCTCATTTTGCAACCTCTATGTACTTACATTACTCTCAACAGATCTAAATGCTCATCATCTTTCTCATTCTGTCTCTGAAAACTAAAACTCAACAAAGCCGACAAAGAGTGTTGGGNCAAACCAGGTCTGCTCCTTACATGTTTGTCCCCATAAAGGCAGCTCCTGCCCAGCACAGGGCTGGAGGGAGAGGAAAGGAGAGCAAGCTGGCCTGGCCCTGAGTTTATAAAGAAACAGCAGATTTATGGGATTCAATAACAAGCTTCTAGTCCCTAGAGGATTTTTAACCCTGTAGCTCCCAACCTGGGACAGTTTTTGTGTGTGTGCAGGTAAGCTTGTACAGAATGATGCAAATCTCTACTTCCTCACTCATTTGAGAGCCTTGTACTTGTTTTAATGTTTCAGTAAACAAAACAAAAAAGGTGCTTCTATTCACTCTGCTTCTACAGCATTACTCATTGAGGAGTCTTCCTCAGTTAAGAGAATTGTAAAGGACATGATAGCAAATTAATTTTCCTCTAGAATTCAGAGCAAATAATTTTTCACCTGCTCTGCTTGGGAAGACAACAGATGCTGGGCTGTGAAAGGTGCAGGATGGAGCTGCCTCAGCTTTCCTCTGCTGCTATAATGGATGCACTTACACTCAACCTGGAGACATAGCAAATGATTGTAACACAGTTGAGATGATATAAGGTTGAAAGCAAAGAAAATCTTGAAAGAGCTTTGTGGGATTATACTGTCTGTGTTGTCTGTGAAGAATCATAGACTCATAGAATGGTAAGGTTGGAAGGGACCTCAAAGATCGTTCAGTTCCAAGCCCCTGCCATAGGCAGGGACACCTCCCACTAGCACAGGTCACTCAAGGCCTTGTCCAACCTGGCCTTGAACACCTCCAGGGAGGTTGTGGAGCACAGAATCACCCAATGTGATCAACCTGCCTGGGCAACCTATGCCAGTGTCTCACTCACTGCAAACAACTTCCTCCTAACATCCAGTTTCAGTCTCTCCTCTGCCAGTTTAAATCCATTGCCCCTTGTGCTGTCATTACAAGACCTTGTCAATAGTCCCTCCCCAGCCTTCCTGTAGGCCCCTTTCAGATATGGAAGAAGTAGTGAAGTGATTGGATTTTCCCCTCTGCATCCTTTTTCCATTCTCAACAGAAATTTGTTTATCCACTCTCCTGCTCAGTCTAAAATCCTGGGTAATTAGAAACACGAGGAGTAGCCCAGAGATTAAGCTGGGCAGTGCTGAATTGGAGCTAAATGGCAGTGGAGACACAGCCTTTTGTGAAACCTCCCTTGATTGCACGTTAATTCTGGCATGAGGTGAAAGCTTACCAGAGTCTTGAAACAGGGCTCCCTACGTGACTTGACATGGCCAGACAGGTTTATTACAGACCAGTAAATGGATAACCTGCTTGCCTCTTACTCCATAAGCCATTAACTTCAGCACCGTGTTCTAAGAAGTATTAAGGTTACTGCACTGTCAATTTATAGTAAAAAATTAATCACTTGGAGCTGCAGGCTCAAAACCCCTTGGAAGTACATTTGCAGGAGGGTGTGGGTCTGTTTGTGTGGTCTGTATACATAGAGTTGCAGTGGGTGACTTCTCAGCAATCACATTCTTACAACACTAGCATGCTCACACTGGGTATCAAATTAGCATGGGCTGAATTGAATTTCAGTGAAAGGACTGCTAGGGAAGAAAATACCCTCCTCTTGTAAAGGGATAATATAATAACTGAACAAAAAATCCTTTAATTTTCTTTCCTTCCTGTGGGGAGCTGTAATTCTGCCTGTAGATGAACAGGTCAGGAATGAAAGCTGTAAGCCAGCCTTTGGAAATAGTAGGCACAGTGTGAGCTGATTCCAACTTGCTGCAGGAGAGAAGTGAACAATAGTGACAACCGAGGCTTTTTGGTGCTTGAGATAACATTTGGATGAAGGAATGCTTTTGTTTAGCATCAAATCCTGCAAAACTAGAAACTGTCTAATGAGCTAAGTGAACCAATACTGCCAACTGCAGCACAGGTACCAGGAAGAGTTACGTTTGCATTCAAGAACTTTGTGTTGCAATCGTGAGATTGAAGTACAAAGTGGCAGAAAGCATTTGTTTGGACAGACTGGAAGCATTCAAACTGATGCATGCATTTGTATGTGAGTTATTGCAAAGGGTGTTCCAGTGACAAACAACCCATAATTGTGGTGCTTGATCTTCCAAGCAGCTCCTATCTGTAATTACAACCATTGTTTGAAAAAAAAACAGTGCAAATTTACAGTAACTGTGCAAGTGATGCTCACTTCTGTCACTGAAGTGACAGAATTACTAAGTCATACTCACAGCTGCTTCCTTACAATGCTGCATTTGGCTTCACATCACTATCTGCCCATAACCTACAATTAGATGTCATTACCTTTCCACGGAACTGATCAAAGCTTGTCCAGTTGAAGGCTGATTTGGGTGGACCCGAGCTGGCATAAAATGAGGCAGGCTTAAGCAATTGTTCCCTTGAACAGGACAGGTTTTTCACATCAGGCAGTAATCCTTTCACCCCGTGCAATGTGAAGATGAAACTCTAAGTACATTGGTCCACAGAGGCATATGATGATGTCATGCAGACCGTTGGCATAATCTTTACTTTTCTAGGTGAAGGACTTTAAAATGCCTGTCAGTAGAACAGTGTATGTTTGGAAAACCTTTCAAATATTGCTGCAAAGTACCTGTTGTTTGCACAGCAAGCTCTACAGGACTGGTGAGGCAAGGGGTGGAAAGGCAGCCAGTGCTCTCTTTGGAAGGCATGAAATGGAGTAAAGTCTTTTCTTGTTTCACTTGAGAAGAAATGGTGCTGAAACTGCTGCAAAACTTAATTCAAACATGCAATGGCAGAGTAATTTCTGTGTGACACATAGGTGCTGTCAGGCAGTGCCTATTTCTGCAGAGCAAACAGCAATGAGATAACTTGCATCTGGAGTAATTTCAAGGTATGCAGCTTGAAATGCTTTCCCCTTTAACATTGCTATCAAAGCTTTTTCTCCCAAATTGCCAGTTACTGGAGATTAATGAGTGGAAAATCCAAGGTGCTGCAGAAACCTGGAGGCACCCAGAGACAAATGGCTACTGGGAAGTGATGTGCTTTTCCACTCTCTTTGAGAGTTATGAAACATGCTATTAATCCTAGCTACAGCTCAAACACACCTGAAGGCATGAGGGATGTGTTTAAACAAAGTCCATCTGACAGATTCAAACCTCGAACTTAAAACCAGGCAAACAGAAAGAGTGCATAGGGTAAAAAGGAGACAGTTCCAGGAATTGCACTAAAATGAATCCAGTAACAAACTGCTGCCAGCACACACAGGTTTCCAGTTAATTCTGTTCCACTGCTTAATCCTGCCTGTTGAGGAGGCACAATGTGGCATTTTTCAAGTATGAAGTTATTTTATTAAACTTACTTTCACTCCATATTTGATTATATTGTGGTGTGAGTTTCTGGTCAATGGGCTGGTGAATCAAAGGGGCTGATGCACTGGAAACTGCTTCTGCTGTACACTCTCACTTGCAGCAGGCCTTCATTAGTTATGACTTTGAGACCATTTTCCACAGTTAACATCTGTAGATCACTTTAAAACAAAGGAATAAGGAAGACAAATTAATTTAATTCAAGAAGGGGTGATAGCTGGAGAAAAGTGGGTGTGAATAGATCTCCTGGTGGTGGAAACCCTTCCTTTGGTGTCCTCCCCAGAGCACATTTACAGTAGCAGCATGTAAGTATATATCAGGGGCCAGATATACTCTTTGCTCAGTGCTGGCTGAGGGGAAAACACTGTTTGCCTCTCACTACATGTAATGTTATGTGCTTGTCCAAGTTTTCCTCTGTTTTTCAACTACAGCTAGCATAAACTGGCACTTCCTCAGTGCTGAAAATTATATTTAGTTGGAACAAAAAACCCAGAAATGTATAATGAGAGGAAGAGGACAGACCTGCCTAGTAGTCAGTGCATGTAGCTAAATACTTTAAAAACATTAATTAAGCATAGATAGATTAGTTAATGCTAATCTTTTCTGGAAATGATAAATGGAAACTAGAAAAAGCTCTGAGGGTATTAAATATGCAGGAGACTCCTTGTGTGATTGTGCATATGTGAAGCTAAGAAAGCAGATTATTCCAAGGCAGGGGGGAGGAGAGGAACCAGAGAGAAACATCCATTTGGAAAATTTCATAAAACTGATTGTTCAGGATGTAGGAAGTTGCTCAGAGTTAGCTGGAGGGTTAATTACATTGTATTTCTTGGATGAGTAAGCTTCTTGACTTCTTTTCAATGTGCTGACCATAGGACATGGGTAAGCTTCACTGTGTTTAGTGAATACCTTCAGGTAGATGAATTCCAAGTGACAGCCACCTGAATTCATGCAGTAAAATGGTGACTTGTCATAGCAATCGAGTTATCAGCACACAGAATGTCAACAAATTACTATGCTACTGGCAAATGTGTGACACATGCAGTGGCATTTTGCTTCTTTTCCATGAGTATAAGCATGACTTCTTCCTAACTTAGTTTTAAATCTCATCACTTCTTTTGCCTTAATACTCATTTTTCACAAGCATGACTCTTGCACCTCCACTACAAGCAGCCAGCCCCTATTAACTATACCTTAAGGTTTTGAGAAGACCTGATGGAGAAGTAGCCAGGCACTGCAGGAGCCTGAACAGGCAAAAGGCCTTGCAGAGGCAATCCAAACTTAGGTAATTTAGGCAACTAGCTTATTTGTGCCATGGCCAACAGCTGAAGTGAATTCAAATCTTCAAATGTATCAATATTTACACTTAAGAAAGGAGCTAGAAATGCCCCTGTGCAACTCCACTCCCAACTAGGGAGTCTGATGTGCCAACGCAGAGCAGCAAACATCCCCCATTCAGACAGCAGGACAATGAGGCATCCTCTGCTGAGTCTCCTTTTATGTTCATTATGTATAGCTGCTGCTTCATCTTAGACACAAGACTCCAGCTTTTCACACCTAAGTGTGATATGATTAATAACAAAGCACTTTGAAGCACTGTAGCTATTGATGTCTTTGTAGCTAGCCACAGATCTGCAGTTTTAAGAATTCTATTTCCAAATACTCTCTGCACACACCAGGGGATGACATTAAACATATTATTCACTCTGTTGCTGATTTCTGTGGCATCTGTGCTTTGCTTGCAGGGGGATCAAGTGATTTAATCATAGAATCAGTCAGGGTTGGAAGGGACCACAAGGATCATCCAGTTTCAACCCCCCTACCATGGGCAGGGACACCTCACACTAGATCAGGCTGTCCAGAGCCTCATCCAGCCTGGCCTTAAACACCTCCAGAAATGAGGCTTCCACCACCACCACCACTCTGGGCAACTTGTTCAGAGGTCCCACCACCCTCATGCTAAAGAACTTCTTCCTAACATCCAGTCTGAATCTCCCCACCTACAGCTTTGTTCCATTCCTCCCAGTCTTAGCACTAACTGACATCCTAAATAGTCCCTCCCCAGCTTTCTTGAAGCCCCCTTTAGATACTGAAAGGCCACAATAAGGTCACCTGGGAGCCTTCTCCTCTCTGGACTGAACAGCCCCAACACATTGAAGAGTTTGAAAGAGGTTGTCTTAAGATGCTTGCCCCTGATGTGCTCATAATTTCAAAAGTACTTATTACAAACTTTCTTCAAAATTTGAAACTTCTGAAAATTTCACATTATCTTGGACAGGTCTGCAGCATGCTGAAAGTGGTGCCTTTACTTACTCCTCTGGAACAGTACAATGTCCTGTGAGTTTGTAGAGCTGCCTTAATCTTCATTAGCAGTGCTGCTGCTAATGCTGCAAAGGAACAGAATGAGCTTTTGTGTAGTTTTGTTATATTGGTTTTGTAAGAGCTAGCAGGAATTAAATCCAGACTTCAGTTTTGAGATGGTCACAATTGTCTCAAACTTGACTGCTTGCTGCACACGGTGCATCAGCTGATTAAGGCATACGTGCTCAACCCAAAGACAGTTTGAAGTCCAGCCAGGAGGATTTTTGCATGAGGTACTGCCATGCCATGATGAAGACTTGACATGACTCTTCACAAGTATAACTGAAACAGGCTGTTAAGGTCAGAAAACCCACACCACCTGCCTACTTGTAAAGCCTGAGAGGGGTTGTTTTTGTCTTTTAAAGTGTAACTCTTACCAGTATAACTACTCTAAATAAAAACATTTTGTGACACTCAAGACAGAAATTTGTTAAGTCATGAATTCTAATCGAAAGTAGCTGTTAGCACAAGTTAATTGTGAGCTGACCCAAGGGTTTCATTACTTTATTTGATAACTTTCAATGCCTGGTTCTTACAGTGACACACCTAATGTTCTGCTGTTCCTGGGTTTTAATTGTTTGAATTTTATTATTTTTAAAAATTATTTTACTATTTAGATAATTTCTGTTTTGCTTTCTGACTGTTTTTTGTAGGTATGTAAGGCCGAGGTATGGTTTGTAATAGAGCAAACTGGATGATCTTTGAGGTCCTTTCTGACCTTCCCATTCTGTGATTCTATGATTAAGCCATTTGACAGAATCCATTTTGACATTTGTTCACCATATGCACCTTCCTCAGGCTATATCAGACAGGCTCTGTGCTCTGCTTCCAATGCTGTTCCAGTGAAGCTGAAACCAGTGGGACAATTCAAGATCAAGGATCTGTCTGACTTGTATTTTAACCTAGCTCATTACCCCTTCTGGTATTTCCTTATTGGGCTATCAACAAAGTTTTCTGCAAATCACTTTAATTTTTGTAAAGATTAAAATTTTACCAAATGTACTGTGTGCAAATTTCCATTAACTCATCCTCACTTTATCAACAACCTGGATGAGGGCATTCAGTGTACCTTCACCAAGTTCACTGATGACACAAAACTGAGGGCAGGGAGTTGGGGGGGCTGATAGCCTGCTAGGCTGTGCAGCCATCCAGCAAGATCTGCACAGGCTGGAGTGCTGCATGAAGGCTAACCCCACAAAGTTCAATAAGGGCAAGTGTGGGGTCCTGCATCTGGGGAGGAATAACAACAGGCCCCACTACAGGTTGGGGCTGCCATGCTGGAAAGCAGCTCCATGGAGAAAGGTCTCTGAGTCCTGGTGGACAGCAAGTTCTCCATGGGACAGCAATGTGCCCTTGCAGCCAAGAGAACCAAGGGCATCCTGGAGTGCCTCAAGAAAAGCGTGTCCAGCAGGTCTAGGGAGGTTCTTCTCCTGTGCTCTACAGAGACCACACATGGAATATCATGTCCAATTTTGAGATCCCCAGTTCAAGAGAGACAGGGGTCTGCTGGAGAGAGTCTAGCAGAGAGCCACAAGGATGACTGGGGGCTTGAGCATCTCCCCCGTGAAGAGAGACTGAGAAACCTGGCGCTGTTTAGTCTGGAGAAGAGAAGGCTGAGAGGAGATCTGACCAATGTCTATAAATATCTGAGGGGTGGGTGTCAGGAGGATGGGGCCACTGTCTTTTCAGTGGTCTGCAGCAGTAAGAGAAGGAGCAATGGATACAAATGGAACATTGAAGGTTTCACCTCAGCACGAGGAAAAACTTCTTGACAGTGACGAAGCACTGGAACAGGCTGCCCAGAAAGGTTCAGGAGCCTCCTTCTCTGGACTCTTTCAATGCCTGTCCAGGTGCATTCCTGTGTGAACTACCCTGGGTGATCCTGTCTTGAGAGGGGGATTGGGCTTGATGATCTCTGGATGTCCTTTCCAACCTGTGGTGTTGGTGTTCTGTGATTCAGGACAACCAGATGGTCAGGCCTGTATTTAGTCCTGCCCTTTTCACAGCATTACAAGTGAGCAGAAAGGAGCTCAGCCTAAGTAAGGAGGCTCAGCCAGCATCCATGGGTGATGTTAGAATGACCATCAAGTCTCTAGCCTACCTAGACTGTTATTCAAATATCTTGGAAAATGCATTACAGCACTTACTCAATTCCTGTATGGAAACAGCAGTAGCAGAATTATTTTTACCACATAGAAAGTGGTGCAACCTAAATAAATGAGACCTCTTTCCACTGCACTGACAGAGCAGGAGAGTTCCACCCTTACCAAGACCCACATGCCCTTGTGTAAATGTATTTAATGCTACATCTTTCAGGCTGGGAAGAGGAACAATTTTCATTTTCAACCTTGGGAGGACCCTAAATGTTGCGGGTGGTGGCGAGGCATCAGGTGAGGAAAGGAAGTGAGTATTTACTATTCTGCATGATTCAGCAACACACTACCTTGGAAGGTGAAAAGTCTGGCACCACTAGAAAGAAAATTGCTTTCCTTTGAGTCTTTACAAATGCATAAAACTTCATGAATACAGAGCCCTGTATCAATTGTTGTAGGGGAAGAAGATAATGAGACCAAAGGTGAGGGTGCTTGGGCATTCACCACGAATTTGGATGTGCAGGTCCATTTCTTGCTGCCTTATCCTGGAAAAAAAAAATCTCACAACAGACTGAAGGACTCCTGGGTAATAGCAGCTGTGGAAATGAAGCAGACCCAGTTCTTCACAAAGCTTGTGCTCTGCTTTATCTAGCATACAAATGCCAGCTCAGCAAAAGTTTAAGAAGAGAGCTTCCTGGAAAAGAAAATTTTGTCCCATAAGACATTTTAGTATTTCAGAAGTGTAGGAACTTTAGTGTAGATTTAGATGAAAAGCTGAATTTCTTTTTTTTTTTTTTTTTTTT
>VWYK01129183.1:44900-60749 GCA_013399775.1 Semnornis frantzii | reverse complement strand
TTTTATGTTGATTTTAATTAAAAATCTGATTTTTTTTTTTTTTTTTTTTTTTTTTAATCTTAGAGACAAAATTTTCTCATTTGGAAACCAAAACAAAACTTGGAAACATACTTTTTTAAAACATTGAAATATTTGAACCCTAGCCTACCTAACCGGGGGGCCACCAGGCCCCCCGGCCTTTAGATCACCTCCACCATTCACCCACTGTGCACCAGAGGCACTCACCAGCCTTCATGGGAGGAGGATCCCTCTGCCCACTTGGGCAAACTTGGGGATTCTGCTTCTCCTGGGGCTGATTATAAAGGGGAGTGGGCAGGGAGGACAAAGTGGTCACACCTGGGGTGGGAGGAGACTCCAACAGAGCCCAGGTGCTCTGGATTTGTGGGGAAAAAGGGGCAAAATGGGGCAAAAGAGGGGCAGATATGGTGTGCCAGTGTGATCTGGTACAGGTGATCCTGCTCTGGCAGGGAGGTTGGACTCTATGATCTTTCAAGGTCTCTTCCAGCCCTGAACATTCTGTGATTACATTGCACCTTTGTCAGTGAACATCACTTAAAATTCAGCACAACAAATTCCACATTAAGCTTCATTATCACTGAAAGCTCTCTTGTTTAGAGTAAAAAAAAAAAAGATTAAAGATTGAGAACTTTCTTCTGTCTTTCTCACTTTCTTCCTCTTGACATGTTATCACACTTTATTATCTACTGCAGAGGCAGAATGTTTAGCCTGATGGTTCGTTTTGTTATACTTATCATCATGTCCAACCATCAGCCTTACACCATTGTGGCCATTAAACCATGTCCAGAAGTAACATGTCTACACAGTTTTGAATACCAGCTGGGACTGTGGCTCCACCACCTCCCTGGGCAACCTATTCCAATGTCTGACCACCCTTTCAGTAAGGAAGATTTTCCTTATGTCCAGTGTAAACCTCCACTGACACAACTTGAAGCCAGTTCCTCTCATTCTCTCACTTGATCATAGAATCATAGAATGGTAAGGTTGGAAGGGACCTCAAGGATCATTTAGTTCCAACCCCCTGCCATAGGCAGGGACACCTCCCACTAGTACAGGTCACTCAAGGCCTCCTCCAACCTGGCCTTGAACACCTCCAGAGAGGGAGCAGCCACAACCTCCCTGGGCAACCTGTGCCAGTGTCTCACCACCCTCACTGCAAACAACTTCCTCCTGACATCCAGTTTCAATCTCCCCTCTGCCAGTTTAAACCCATTGCCCCTGAATCAGTCACTGAAGATCAGGCAAGTCAGATTGGAGATGATCAAGTGACTCACTTCTGATCCCAAACCAGCAAAGATCTCTAGGTATTATATTAATTAAAAATTTTAGGTATTATATTAATTTAAAATTTTATCAGTACTGTAAAAAAGAGAGAAAAGTTGATCTCCAGGTCTATGGAAAAATAAGGGTAGTAGTAAACATATCAGTGTTTACTAACATGCCTTAGCTGGGAAAAAAAACCCAACACATAATTTCATAAAATCCTTGACTTAAGTTCCATGATATTTATATCATTTCCTTTCCTGGAGCAATGAAGTGATACTGTGTCTTCAGGAAGTCTAACTAAATATATAGATCCTGGCTAAATTTAAAGAGAAAAAGCCTCTGCCTTTAAACAGAGCATTGTTTATAGCTCGAACTCACTGACAGACTGCAATACCCTGACAGTCTATTGCAAGCTTACCTGCAAATTGAAAGACAAATTTCCTGCTTGCCAATCACACCTTTGTGGGGGTTTATCTTCACTCCTATGAAAATTCTGTAGCCTGAATGTGGCAGAGGCCTTTGCAGTTTAAATGAGCATTCATGTTTTCCTCAGGCTTTAACTGAAAACATTAGCAACGAAACTCTTCCTACAGTGTGACTACTGTTTGAGAAGAGATTTCTTCAAATAGGATGGGACTGATCCTTACAATTGTTCTCTCTTCCAAATTCTGTCTGTTAAAGGTTTGTGATTATAACAAAATGAACCATCAGGCTAAACATTCTGCATCTGCAGTAGATAATAAAGTGTGATAACATGTCAAGAGGAAGAAAGTGAGAAAGACAGAAGAAAGTTCTCAATCTTTAATCTTTTTTTTTTTACTCTAAACAAGAGAGCTTTCAGTGATAATGAAGCTTAATGTGGAATTTGTTGTGCTGAATTTTAAGTGATGTTCACTGACAAAGGTGCAATGTAATCACAGAATGTTCGGGCTGGAAGAGACCTTGAAAGATCATGGAGTCCAACCTCCCTGCCAGAGCAGGATCACCTGTACCAGATCACACTGGCACACCATATCTGCCCCTCTTTTGCCCCATTTTGCCCCTTTTCCCCCCAAACCCAGAGCACCTGGGCTCTGTTGGAGTCTCCTCCCACCCCAGGTGTGACCACTTTGCTCTCCCTGCCCACTCCCCTTTATAATCAGCCCCAGGAGAAACAGAATCCCCAAGTTTGCCCAAGTGGGCAGAGGGATCCTCCTCCCATGATGGTTGGTGAGTGCCTCTGGTGCACACTGGGTGAATGGTGGAGGTGATCTAAAGGCCGGGGGGCCTGGTGGCCCCCCGGTTAGGTAGGCTAGGGTTCAAATATTTCAATGTTTAAAAAGAAATGTTTCCAAGTTATGTTTTGGTTTCCAAATGCAAATACTTCAATATGGCAAAAAATTTTTTCTGCTACTGCTGTTTCCATACAGGAATTAAGTAAGTGCTATAATGCGTTTTCCAAGATTTTTGAGTAACTGTCTGTGCAGTCAAGTATGTGCTTATACAAGCAGCTGGACTGATGTCTTGATATACAATTTCTGTGCAAGTTTTGGGGAATTTTTGTGGGGCAGTTGGGGCTTTGTGTTTTACCCCATTTATGGCCACTGCTCTGTGGGTATTTTGGTTTTATTGGATACTGTTTTAGCTTCAATTGTAGTTTTCGTGTAACTGCTTTTTACCACCCAGCAGACAGGTTAACGTTTCCAGTAGAACAAAACTCTTTGATTTTAACTTGGAAGAGATGATGAGAAGCATTCCCTCAGGAAGTAAGGACTAGAGGGGGAAATCATGCTCTGGATTAGGGCAGCAAGACTCAGTTGAAGGCCCAAGAGGAAATGGATCACAATTTTCATCACCTTACCGTGAACATCTGAGGCTTGGTCTCCTGAACACCAAACACAATTGCATGATTTGAGCTGGAGAAGGCCTGGCTCAGTCTTCTGCTCAGCAGGGTTGGAAGTGCTGTGGCTGACCTGCTGTGCCTGTTTGGGTAATCCAAAGGCAACAACCTTCCTTGGGTAATGCTTTCAAACAGTTCCCTAATCTACCGGCAGTGTCCTGTGTCAGGCTATTAAGGAGAGAGGTATCTTCTCCAGGAATGGCCACCTTCCTTTTTGTCTGGTTCAGTGTCAGCAGCTCATTTTTCTGCCCACATGGGGGTAAAAAAAGAAGGGAGGGGGGAAAAAAAAAGGAAAGCAAGCTACTGCTTATAGTGCAGGGAAAAGAGAAGGTTGGTATATTAACAACAAATGAAAGAACTCTCTGAAGGCCATGTTAAAAAAGGCTTCCTGAACTGACTTCATTTACTAAATGGGGTCTCAGGTTGCTTTGAAAACTTGCCTATGTATAAGAGTCTTCTTTTAACCCTCAGCTTGACAAGTTCTCAAAGATCAAACTGCAAACCACTAAAATCAGTTAGCCAACAGGGTAGGTGAAGAAAATATTACTTTTATCTCTGCCTAAAATTTGGTCAATTAAAACGGTCTCTGGCTCAGTTAATTAAGAATTGCTCTAATCTTCATGTAAAAATGATAAACTTTGAAATTGCTTGTCTGCCTCAGCTCCTGAGCACGTAACCAGTCAGTCCTCCTCCTTTTTATGCTTTTCACTTTGTCTGGGTTTGGGTGAATTTTAAAATAACTTCTTACAAGCTTGTGCTAAGGTCTTGTGAGGTGCATCACTCATGTAACTTAGATTTCTTTGTTATTTTAAATTGTAGCCCTAGCCAAGTAGCTCAATACAAATGACATAGTCAAAATAACATGAGTGACCAAAAGGCAGGGGGGAAGATACAAAAAGAATAGTGAGGCAACTAGACAAGCAACAATAAAATGCAGGCAGGCAGTTGCTTCCCACAGGGTTTCATTGAAACTTGAACATCACTGTTTACGTTAGAAAAGCTGCTTGCAAAGGAAGTTTGTGCTGGGTTATGACCACTTGCAAGCCATCAGGTGGGGATTTCTTCCTCCCTTCACAGCTTCTCCTAGCCTCGCTTTGCTTTGAATGTTGGACTGGCCTTTAGATGCCAGCTGCTGTCCTGTGTGTAGTTCTGGAGCCTCCAGCACAGGAAGGACATGGAACTGTGGGAGTGGATCCAGAGGAGGCCACGAAGATGCTCAGAGGACTGCAGCAGCTCTGCTATAAGGACAGGCTATGATGGGGCTCTGCAACCTGGAGAAGAGAAGGCTTCCAGGAGACCTTGGAGTGGCCTTCCAGTATCTGAAGGGGGCCTACAGGAGGGCTAGGGAGGGACTATAGACAAGGTCTTGCAATGACAGGACAAGAGGCAATGGGTTTGAACTGGCAGAGGGGAGATCGAAAGTGGATGTTAGGAGGAAGCTCTTTACAGTGAGGGTGGTGAGACACTGGCACAGGTTGCCCAGGGAGGCTGGGGCTGCTCCCTCCCTGGAGGTGTTCAAGGCCAGGTTGGAGGAGGCCTTGAATGACCTGTTCTAGTGGGAGGTGTCCCTGCCTATGGCAGGGGGTTGGAACTGGATGATCTTTGAGGTCCCTTCCAACCTTACCATTCTATGATAGTGTCTGCCTATCTGTGTACAGGAAAAATGTGTGGCTGTGAAACTGCAATGACCAATCTCTTTTCAGTATAGTATTAGACCAGGTCCTTAGGGAATTGGATTAAAATTTATAATGCTGTTTTAAAGGAGATCTGAGGTGATTCTGCTCTGGGAAATGGGAAGCTGAACATAAGCAGCCGAAAGCACTCGGTAGCTACTAGGCATCTTGAAGGATAGGTCCTGCTTGGAAAATGCCTTGAACTGAGAGTGAATCTTTCAAAGAAAAGAGAGATGAAAGCAGCAAGATGTAGGTCATGCTCTAGAAGATTATATTATGGATGGATCATTTGCAAATGTCATCCAGCTGGCAGCTATTCTCCTTCTCTTCGTAGTAAAATGCACTAAGCGTTTGCCATCAGCATGAATACAGTTTAAGATGATTTATAGGCTGGACTTGCAAAGCATGTCTTTTCCAGAGGCCTAGAATTTGTCAGCCTGTCTTCACTGCACATTTAGAAGTATGATGCATTGCCATGTATATTGATACATTGCCATGTATATTGAGGTGTAGGATAGGGCAAGAGCTCCATCGCATCTGTTACTGAGGGAGGTAAAGAGATTTGTTATTGCCAAACTCCATTCCACCAGCATTGAGACATTTCTGAATTCCGAGAAGTCTCATAATACATTGACACACCTGCATTTATATAATGTTTTAAAAATACATCTCATCAAGATATTGTTGATGAACTCAACTCTGGAAGACCTGGAAGCCTCCACACTGTTACATATTTAACGAAGGAGACAGCAGAACGTGTCAAGTCTTACTCATGCTGTGCTTAAACTACTCCTCAGTTAGAACAATGCAGGGGAGATTAAACTGAAAGCCCCCAGTGACACATGGATAAAAACACCTTATCACCCAAAAGGTTCTAAAGCAGGCATGCTTATTAAGCACACTGGTGCACAGGGGAGCTCTCCACCAAAGAAGGTGCACACCCAGGGTCTCCACCTTGCAGTTTATAGGTTGTTACTCTTTACATATTCATGAGGATTCCAGGGAAAGTTTATGCCTGTACAAAGTACTTCCAAGAGGTGTTTTACCTCTGCCTGCCCACAATCCTTATCTTTTACACTACCCTGGTGGTGTTCTCTGGGGTCCTAGGGATGGAGGTGAAGGCCTGCCTTGTGCTGCCCTCTTGGTTGCAAAATGTGCTGAGCTGTAGAGCTTATCACTGAGCACAAACTGCTGGGTGGGTTCTGGCCAGTTTCAGAGTCTCTGCAGGCATCTTTGTTTACTTATCTTTGTCTGTGGCACTGAGGGGCTCTGTAAGAGTCCTTGTTTCCTGATATCAATGCCTCTGGGTGGGCAGATGTTTCACAGCTCTTCCTTTGTTAGTTTTAGGTAAAACTAAGAGTTATATAATTGCAAAAGTATTTCTACTTGTAAACTCCATCACAATTATCACAGACTCATTGCCCACTGTAAGAAGAATAAGGAGACTGTAGCTCACTCAACCTGTGAGGGGGAGAAGCTTACCTTGTAAGAAAAACACACCTATGCAAAAAGTGTAATATAGCCTCCATGCACTGATCCACTTGAGAGATCCTGCTCTCTGGTTTTATTCTTGCTGGGAGGAATAGCCAGGAGCAAAGGGCATGTGTCATGTTTGCATGACCTAGTACCTTACAACTAGAAAAAACAGACAAAAAATTTCCTCAGTGTCTTTCCACTGATCCTTACTTGAAGGTTGTGTAAAAATACGAAAGAATAAGGGGGAAAAAAAATCCCAGAAGAAACAAATGAACAAACAAACACAACAAAAAACCCCAACACTGCTCACAGATCTGCCTAGGTGTCTGAAGTACTAGCACCCAAAAAAGAAAGCAAAACCTAAGCTTGAGTAACACTGCACTGCAACACACAGCATAATTCACATACAAATCTCAACTGTAACATTTCTTTCCCAATTGCCTAGCTGCCATGTTGTCAGGGGCCACTGTTTGCCTTCACTGCATATGCAGCTTAAGAGCCAGTAAGGTCATTTTTCTCAGCAGTTACACACATGCATTTCCAAAGGACTTTTCAGCTTTTATCTGGCTGCTTTAGGATACTCTGACCTCGAGAGAGAAGGTCTTCGTGCACCTATCTATCAGTCAGATGCATCTTTTAATTAAGGTGAAACATCTGCTGTCTGAAGACAAGCAATTCAGGTATTGATCATTCCTCTCCACCATGAGGCAAGACCAAGGGCATCTTGCACAACAGCATATCACAAGCACCGGTGAAAGATTTGGTCCCATAGCATGTGTCTGGCTAACAGATAGAAGAAGGGGTTGGGACCTTATTTATCAGTCACACTGGAGAACTGAGAGCTAGAGAGAGATTTCCACTACCTTGTGTCTGTTTTAAAGTGATATACTAATAATATGTAAAGTGTGTAAAATCAGAAGCAATAGGGCAAGGGAGGGCTGATATTTATGGACCTTTTAGAAGGCTGTGGTGTGCCATTGCCTCAGGGAGGGAGGACAAGGCTCTTAGGGGCAGCACATGCACTGGGTG
Organism: Semnornis frantzii; assembly: GCA_013399775.1. NCBI lineage: Eukaryota > Metazoa > Chordata > Aves > Piciformes > Ramphastidae > Semnornis > Semnornis frantzii. The sequence continues at coordinate 53,408 of VWYK01129183.1, read as the reverse complement.
TTGCTTTCTGCCTGTGTCTTTGTTTATAAGCAGAACTATCTAGCCATTTGTTTTCTCCTTCAGAGTTAAAACAGGTGGGGGAAAAGTCAAGATAAAAGAGTTTGTTGGGTCAGATCAAGCCAAATGAAGTTGTTATACTTTTCTTGTCAGAATAAGGGGAAAAAATTCTTCTGGACAACATGAGAATTCAGTCATGTTTAGTGATAGTGATGGCTAAAATTCTGTTGTCATGCATTATATATTGGCATTGACCTATCACATTGTCCTATTCATCATCAGTCAGCCCTCAGGTTCAGTAAAAACTGGAGATTTATCCACTTACCCTGCTATTTTGGACTACAGTTTATATTAGATCACAGACCGTTTAGTGGTGCATGCTGACCCTAAGCAGAGGAAATAGAGGAAAGGTCTCTTGGTGCCCTGACTGGAATACTGATGCAAGAACCAAGCACAAGCCACTTCATTATCTAGGGCAGGCACAGTCACTAGTGAAATGACACAGGGAGCTCAAGGCAAGAAGAAGAGGTGCTGTCAGGAATGTGTGTGTGATGCAATCTGGCAGCAGGAAGAAGATGACTTCTCATCAGAGAGCTGAGGTGAGAAACTCTGGAGGTAACTCAGCACAGGGGTAATTAGCAAAACTGCACAGAGGTGTGGATCTCCCTCTGCTAGAAAGCAAATCCTAAGTCAGAGGGAGGTCACATTGTGCCAGCAATGATCTCTGCTCTGGGAAGACTGATCTGGATTTAAAAAAGCTTGGGTAAACTACAGTCAGTTGTTGGGATAGCACTATCTGGAAGGTCAAAAGGTAAATGAAGGGAGACAAGTCACTTAAGATAGAGAAAACAGTGTGACTAGAGGTGTTATATGTATCTGTAGAGCACTTAAAGATAGCTCAGAAATTTTACAGAATATAAGCCCATAGTCTGAGGTCCTTACAGTCTAGTCAGAGTCATGATGTGGTCCATCACTGAAGAAATGGAAAGAAAGAACAGGGAGGTTGAGGGATGTGGTAGTTACTAACGTGTTGAAAGGCAGGACAAACTTAAACTGAACATTAAAATTCAGAAAGATGGTTAGGGCCGTAGCAAAATCTCCCCAGCAAATTGGTGAGTTTGTCACACCTGAGCACAATGGCACATAGAGTATCACCTGGAACATGAATGAGGTCTCTCTTTGGAGTTCATAACTTGCTTCATTCAGGCAAAGGGACACAGCTGGGGTTTTGCCAAAGAGCACAAAGAAACAATGTCAAGCACAGGGTGCTGGGCACCAGCATCAGCCCTTGCAGTCATTGCTTGCTTTGTCCACAGGAAATGAGGACAAGGCCTTGAGTGACCTGTGCTAGTGGGAGGTGTCCCTGCCTATGGCAAGGGGTTGGAACTAGATGATCCTTGAGGTGCCTTCCAACCTTACCATTCTATGATTCTATGAAATGCAGAGTGGTAATTGCTGCCATATGCAACCCCATTACACCAGGGATATGTTGCTATCATGGGCTTTTTTATAAATACCAAGAGTGGTTTTGGAAGCTCCATTTCTGTTGGATAAAGCATATGGGCTAAGTCTGTATTCTGATTTCCAAAGATGTGAGCTTGATTCTTTGCCATCTTGCCTCCCAGTAAATCATTTAATATCATGTAGCCTATAATAGAATCCTGTGTCACAATGTTACCATCACACTTGCTTTATAGCTGTTCAAAATACAAGTTAGGGAGCAAAACAGCAGATCTTTATTATCATCCTTCTCCAAGAGTTAAATATTGGATACGTTCCAGACCAGGCATCTTAGAGAAGTCTTATGTTAGGAAGTCAACTGGAGTCAGTAGTTGTGGGAATGCAGGAAAAAGGAAGGCAAGAAAGAAAAATAATTAATTTACAGCTGTATAAGTGATGGGTTTGTGGTTTTATGACTGATTAGCAGGTAAAATTGCAGACAAAGGGGCAGTGGTGACTGCAAAAGACCTCCCGCTGCCCCTCCCCTGAATGCATTACAGCAGTCACTGTTAGAGACTAGGAAGAAAAAGTTTTGAAAGAAACTTTAATGCATACCACACTGAGAAACTTGAAAATTGGGTAGCTGTAGCCCTGTGGGTTTTTTCCTTCTGTTCAGTTTTCTGAAGCATCTGCCTTTTTAATTCAGTTTCTCTGTGGTTTTTCTTTGGCCTCCAGGTTCTCCCAGCCCTCCCTCCCCCCAGGGCTGGGGCTGAGCAAGTACCTCCTACCATGGTCAAGGGCAAGACTGGCTTGGCCTTTGTGTTTGCCACCAAGAAGGTCCTCTAGATCCACTGTTGGCTGCAACCCAACAGCCATCGAGTGGTGGAGACACCTGTCATACCAGACTTTGACATGAGGGATGGATTTCTCTGTTATGATGAGAGCCATCCGGGGCGGAGAGCAGGCCAAGCAGCCTGTGGTTGGCCAAGTCCAACGCACCTGAAGTCCCTGCCTTTGACAATGGCCGAGTGAAGGCTAACTGCAGTGACAGCTGTGCCCACAAACCTAAGAATCAACTACCCTAAGACTGACCATATGCTGTGATTGATCTGAGACTGACCGCAGGTTAATTAATCCAGAAGACATCCGGATCAGGACTGAATGCTGTGATTGTCACGGGCTCAAAAACAAAAAGGAGAAGACTTGGAACCTTGGGGATTAGCTACATGGCCTAGATTGTATGGCCTGTGTGATTGATGCTGAGATTAGATTGGCAAGAAAAAGAACCAAACAAATTTGAGATGGATATTGTTTGCTATGATTCCAACTGTAACTATAGTGGCTACTGCATCCCTAGCTGTTGCTGCTTTGTAAGTGAGGCCTTAACAAATGTTACCAAAGAACTGAATGCTCAAGAATCAATCACAACATGAATGGGACATGATAAAAATGCATTTACAAGGAGTTTTGGACTCAACATTAAAAGACAGGGTGTCTATTTTAAAAACAAGAACTTCAAAGCCACTTACAGCAGCTGCAACAGCTACCTACTGAATCTGTACTTTGAACTCTTTGGGATGATCTGTCTTGGATAAATACAGAGTCAGTTTATTGGTCTAAATCTTAGAATGTTGGTTTTTATTGGGCTTGCTTTTCTTATGTTAATCATTTGCATTGTAGCTTTCTGTGTAGGATTTTACTGTATAAGATCAGTTAGAGTCATAAATGAATCATATTGTCTTTAATTGTTACTACAGAAAGGAGGAATTGTGGGAGTGCAAGAAAGAAAAATAATGAGCTGTGTGGAAAGCAAGCTGTGCTGCTTCCCAGAAGTTACAGGAGGCCTCCTCCATGGGGGGGAAGTTGGGGAAGAGATAACAGGCCAGGTGCATGGGAAAACAAGATGAAAAGGAAGAGCCTTAGAAAAACAAGGTTGTACATCATCTGTGTTATGTTAATGCTCTGTCCGTGTTGCAGTATAAAAAGCAGCTGTGGCTGTAATAAAATGGGATTCTGCTTTGCCTCCAGTGGAGTCCAGCCACGTTTCTCTACAATTAGCTGTGCAGAATTCACTGAATGGTCCTGGTAGTGTAGGATGGTTTTGCTTTTGAATAGGTAAGATAAATAGAACAGATAAAGTTTGCCATCTAGAGGAGCGCTACAGAAATCCTCTTTTCCTTCTACTGAATCTGTTCTCCCAGTTACTTACCTGAGCACATCAGGCCAATAAAAGCAAGCAATGCATTTTGGTATTGCTTGTAACTGTTGAAGAAATGTTAACAAGATAAGGATACCTGTCTTCAGTTGCCTCTTTCTGCCATCCAGCTGCTTCTTTTTCATCCTTGTCATAGGCTGAGGTTAAATCTGCTGCTGTTCCTCAAAACCATCTTGCCTCATTCCAGCTTCAAAATGAAAGTGCTGGCTGGAGCAAAATATTCTGGGGCTTGAAGTTCAGTTGTAACATATTAGGCTTCCCGTTGCAGCTGCTGCTGTTGGGTTCTGGGTTTTGGCTGTTGGTGCATTTCTGTGGGGATAGTGTCAGGACAGGTGGGAGTTGGTTAGTTCACTGATTTTTCTGCTTTATGCTGCTGCTTTCTGCATTTTGCTATGCTTTTTCTGCAAGTAGGCTAAGCTAGGGTAATTGTGCATCATGTTATCCCATTTTATCAGTAAAACTTTTCATTTCAACCTAGAAATATTTTTTTTTGTGTGTATTACTTTCCCTCACTTTCCATTGTAGGGAAACGTGGGTGTTGTGGTAGGACAAAAATAGGCCTAATATGCACTCCGGCTTGTCCAGGCATGATCCCAATCTCTCTCTCTCCCCCTTCTGGAGTGGGGAGAGACCTGGGAAAAAGGACAAAGCACCTGGAGCCACCAAGTCTAAGGACCCTGGCTTGCCCAGACTGGTTTTTCTCCCATTTACACCCCTGGTAAATGAGGTACATACACTTGGCTTGCGCCTGTCTCATGCATAGGCCTGTGTTTCCCCTAAATTGGGTAAAGTAAGACCCTGGCTTTGCCTCATGGTTAATTTGGTAAAGCGCCATTTTGATTGCTGCATCGAGCAATGGAGATTAATCAATCAGGGCCCTGGCAATTAATAAATATGAGTGAAGTTGTAAAGAAATCACCATACCTCATCTTGCTTTGCCTAGCCAAGCCTTGCCTTGTTGCCTTGGGGACCAGGAAGCCTTGCTGCTTCAAGATCAGCCTTGCTGCTACACCAAGCTTTGATGCTTCAAGCTTGTCTACCTGGAAATTTTGCTGTGCCTCAATTTACCAGAGAGGCATAAGTGCCCTTCACATCGTGGGCAATAAGTCATTGCCAAAAGCTGCCCGAAACTGGCCAGCCTTGGTGTGAACAACCCTGCTGGCAGGTAACGACGGCCTAGACCGTGCAGGAGAGCCAAATGCCCCCAGGTAAGCTGCAATACTGCCACTAGTAGTTACAGCTATTGAAAGCAAGTAAATTGCTCTCAGCATGAGTGCCTGCTTACGTAGAGAGCTCACTGCAGCCTACATTGTGAGAGACGGCAGGTTACTGCCAAGCTGCAGGGCATCATGCTTACCTGCAGCCTCAGTCACAAGCCCGGAGGCCTGGAAGGAAATCACCCTCCAGAGAATGGATCAAGACCAGGTCAGAGACCACGCAAGCCCCAGCACCCTGCCAGAGTCCTGGGAAAACTAAAAGCTTGTAACAGTTACTTGTAACAGTTACTGCACAACTGACAACACTCTTGCAAGTGTTTTAGGTACTGTCTGGACTGTACTGCAGCTCTGGAAATCCAGAGATATTAATTTTTGAGTAAATGTTCTGGAAAGCCTCTTTGTAATTAAAGCTTTTTGCTTTGGTTCTCTGCTTACTCTGTAATTTTGCCTTCTGCTTTAGCAGAACGGAGACTCTCGAGTCCCCCTAGAGGGCAAGCGGCGTATTGCACTCCAAGAATCTGTTTCCAAAAGCTTACTGTTTGTGTTTTGCTAAATGGTTTGAAATTGTTTGGTACTGCCCTATTCACTCTACACATTCTGTAATCTATTTGCACAACCAAGCATAAAAGACCCTGTAAGTAAGTTAAGAAAATATGTGTATATTAACAATAAATAAATAACAGTTTTATTAATATTAACATGTCATAACTGTATCAGAAATAACCCATACCAGTGGGTTAACCCAATACATTATTTTTTGAGCTAGAGCTGAGATTAAAAAGTTTTTACTGATAAAATGGGACAATACAATGCAGAAATTCAGAATATAACAAACACTACATTTGCCTTTTCACAGGCACAGTGATCTAAGAGCCACACCTCCAGGGAAGTCAATGAGATGCTGCTGATTTAACACTAGGGGTGGATGTGACTGATCATGGTGGTGTCAGCCCTCAGGCTAATTATGAATGTATCAATTCAGGGATTCTTCTGAGTTCACTTTTAAGAATCAGTCTGGTTAATCCTCCCCACTGTAATTTTTAGCATTGTGATGGTGTACCTCAGGAACTATGTTTAGCTTCTGAATTGCCACTGCTTTGGGCTGGGAAGCTGGCAATAATTAGATGACTTGTTTGGAGTTCAGTACTGGCCTGGAATGCTACTTGCCCTGCTGTACACTGTTGTTTAATCATACTTCACTCCTCTTAATGAGGTTCAATTATCTTTTTTTTTTTTCAAGTTTCATACTATTTCCTGCTTTACTGAGAGCTATGATGAAAGAAAAAGAAACACTGCTCATTGATCCCATTCAGGTGACATTACCTCTTGAAAGAGCATCAGTCAGTGGTGGCAAACATCTGTTTGACAAGTGTTTCCCTTGCTGTACTTCAATTTGCAGAAACAGATTACCAAATTATCTAGACTGTCATGCAGTGGAGTTGCATAATCTTTGACTAGGGTTCTTTCCATCCAGTCACTGTCTGTCAGGTATATTTGGCCCTGGCCTAGAGCCTGAAGGACTGATAACAGCTCAAGGACTCTTCTCCCTTAATTTTGCTATCCTTCTCTGATAGACTGGGCTCATGTTCACCCTTGAAATCAGTTGCATTTCACCAGGTAAAAAACTGGCACTGTAGCTGGGTCCAAAGAGTGATGGAGAACAGAGTTAAATCCTGTGACAATTGATCACTAGTGGTGTTCCCCAGGGCTCAGTGCTGGGGCCAGTCTTAATCAATTGTCTGGCTGAGGGGTTTGAGTGCATCCTCAGTAATTCTGCAGATGACAGCAAACTGAGTGGGAGTGTTGATCTGCTCAAAGGTAGAATGGCTCAGTGGGTGTATCTGGGCAGGCTGGATCAATAGGCTGAGGTCAGTTACATGAGGTTTAACAAGGCCAAGTGTCAGGTTCTGCACTAGGGTCACAACGATCCCAAGCAACGTTACAGGCTTGGGGGAGAGTGGCTGCAAAATGGCTAACAGAAAAAGGCCTGGGGTGCTAGCTGACAGATGGCTGCAGATGAGCCAGCACTGTGGTCAGGTGTCCAAGAAGGCAAACAGCATCCTGCTCTGTATCAGAAATAGTGTGGCCAATAGAATGAGGGAAGTCACTGTCCCACTGGATCTTAAGTACAGTGTTCAGCTTTGAGCCCCTCACTACAATAAAGATACTCAGGTGCTGGAACGTGTGCAGAAAAGAGGAACAAACCTGCTGAAGGGCCTGGTGAACAAGTCTTATGAGAAGTGTCTGAGGGAAAATTGTCTCACTCTCTGCAACTACCTGAAAGGAGGCTGTAGTGAGGTGAGTGTTGGCTTCTCCATATTATCAAGAGAATGAGAGGAACTGGCTTCAAGTTGTGTCAGTGGAGGTTTACACTGGACATTAGGAAAATTTTCCTTACTGAAAGGGTGGTCAGACATTGGAGTAGGTTGCCCAGGGAAGTGGTGGAGTTACAGCCCCTGCTGGTGTTCAAAGCTGTGTAGACATGGCACTTCTGGACGTGGTTTAATGGCCACAGTGGTGTTAGGCTTATGGTTGGACATGATGATCTTGGAGGTCCTTGATTCTATGAGTAGCAAGTTACATTAGCAATGGCTCTTGGCTTTTAATTGTTCTAAGAGTCTCTGGCCACAACTCCTGTGCTACAGAATAGGCCAACAGTGATAGTTTTCAAATAGTGTCCCTGGGAAAAATTTTGAGAGGGGCACAGTGGAGCCAGGTTGCAGTGTCTGGAGAGGGACATGGTAACCCAGTCCCAGGTCTGGAGATGCTCAGAGTTCAGACAGCATGCCTGTTGCAAGCTGCTCCTCAGTGTATGATGAAACAGAGGGTACAAAACTGTGTTACAAACCTTTACTTACATTTTTATTTGTCTGAGGACTCATTCTGTTTGCAGGCACAGCAGCTGTTTCATTCTCACACGTACCACTGTGGGTCTGGTACAAAAGGTGGGGCACCACAGCTTGTGCTCTCTCAGAAAAACCATGTTTCTTTCCACCACTACACCCCAATAGTTCAGACTAGTTAGACTTGTGCTTGAATAAATACATGGGAGTAGATGCAAACTCTCCTAGGGAAGAAATGTGTGCAGGCTGTGCCCAGCTCCTGTAAGTTAGGCTTTTTTTTTTTTTCTAATTGACATTAGTGAGGAACACTGTAGCTTTTTACAAGTACTGACTGACAGATAAAGCGAGGAGACAAGAATCTCCTCTTTTCATGTGTATTGAATCATTGCATTGAGCTTTGGATAGCAAGTCAAATGCAGAAACCTTGCAGTCCTGTTCCTTACAACAAAGATTTGACACAAGACAAATTCACTCTCGTTTCAGTGTGTCGTGGTAGGCCTAAATAGGCCAAGTGGGCTTGTAAATGTCCTGGCTTGCCCAGGCATGTTCCCCTGCTCCCCCTCCCTCTGTGCTGGGGGTGGTGGCCACAGGAAGGGGACAAAAGCCCCAGCTTCACCTAATATGGGCAAACTGCCATCCCAATGGGCTAATCTATGTCCAAAGGCCCATCATTCTCGGGCTGAAATGGATATAAAGGATGAGCAGGTAGCACATTGGGCTCTCTGCTATAGTCTCCTGCCTGCTGAGGCCCTGATGCCTCCACGCCTTGGGCCTGCACAGCCAGCGTGACACCGTG
>VWYK01129183.1:0-18546 GCA_013399775.1 Semnornis frantzii | reverse complement strand
TTTTTCCTTTATCGTTTTTTTTTTCACCTCCCCCCCCTTTTTTTTTTTTTTTTTTTGCATGAAGAAAAAAAAAAATAAACTAAGATCGAATCACTTGAGAAGCCATATTTTAAATGCAGGTTGTTTGTCACTGGATTTGACCCCAATTTTCACTCAGCTATGAGAAAGTGACCTACACCAGCGAGTTCCCTAGGGAAAGTTATACCAATATCGACATTCATTAAATCACTTCCCAGTGTGGTACTAAGCAGAGTCACATTCTAGGTCATGTGTGGGCTCTACACCTATTTCATCATGCATTATTAAAAAAAAAAAAAGTCACAGCTAAGGTGATGATGTTATTAACTTGGTAAAAAAGCAATTAAAATCTTCAAAGACTGAAATTTCCAATAGTGCAGCAACACTTAAATGTCATATTTCTGTTGCAAATGTATTTTTAATGATAACATTTTCTTTGTAATGTAAATCAGCCTCCTCTCAATTATAAGGTGTTAATCAAGTTGTTTCTCAATTGCTGCCTACCTATCAGTGCCTACATCACATGTCACTCTGTCAAAGCATACTAATGACTTGATTATGTTTTAGTCAAGTTCTTAAAATCCAATTGTTTTCTTCAAGATTGCACACTATGTGTAAATTTGTCTGTTGTGGGGGGAGGGGAAAGCAGAAGACATATTTGCATCCTGCAACTTCAGTCTAATTGAAAAACCTTCAAGTACTTTAGCATGCAGGACTAGAAACTGGAAAAAAGGAAAAATGTGTACGTGGATGATGCTTCCTCATGTCTCACACACAGGAGTGTGTCTCAGGTTGGGAACTATAGGGTTAAAAAACCTCTAGAGACTAGAAGATTGTTATTCAACCCCATCATTCTGCTATCTCTTCATAAACTCAGGGCCAGGCCAGCTCGCTCTCCTTTCCTCCCCCTCCAGCCCTTGAGTCAGGCTCGAGCTGCTGTATCAGGACAAACATGTAAGGAGCAGACCTGGTTTGAGGCTTCCAGAGGCTGTGTTTAGGTCTATGGATGCCAGAGGCATGGGTGGGGGGCAGAGGATTGGAGCAGTGGGGATTATAGATTCAGTTTGGGGTTGGGGGAAAATTCAAGGGGGTCTCTATGGATTTTGTATCTGCTTTATAATTTCTATCTGTAACTCTCTCTCCAAATACAATTCTGTTTTTCTCCAATTCCTTTGAGAGCTCCATTCTGTCGGCTCTTTAAACCCATGACACGTGTGCTATTCCTGATTGACATGTCTGAGAGGGGTAAGGAAAAACATGAGGCTGAAATGATTATTTAAGAATGATCCAAACTGTATACCTCAAATGCAGAGCAGGATTTGATTGGGTAGAGGTAGATCCTGGTGACAGTGATGGGGCCATCAGCTCTTCTACGTGTTGGCACTGCAGTCTCAGAAACAGCTGTGCTTACGCTTTCCGCCTCAGACTCCGCTGGCTGCCAGCTGCCAGTTGTCTCTCTGACAGACAAACCATTCCTGAGCTCTCTGTCTGAGATGTGTGCTACTGGAGATGATTTATCTGCATCGTCAGAGGGTGAGTGGTCATCTGGTACAGACTCTGTTGTCGGCTTCATCACAGAAGGCTGGAAGAGATTCTCGGTGTCTGACTTGGACAGTCTGATGGCTATGATGAAACTCAAAAAGGTCTGTGCATCTTCGAAAGAAGACATGTACCCAAAGGATATCCTCACAGAGCCAGTAGGATGCCCATCCACCAGATCTATATCATCTCCGCAGACATGGCCAGCCTAGTTTGAAATAAGACAAAACCCAGAGAGCTAGCATGATGAATTTTGCTTTCCTTCTCATTTTATAGTTATTAGCAAGTCTTTTAATTCTAACCTGAAAATAATTTTCAAATACACAAACTTGGCTCATAAATACAAAGAGAAAATGGAGGGAAAAAAATAAAATCCCAATTATCTTTTACTTATTCAAACTGAGAAGAAGATAATTTTGAGATGCTTGTCCTATTCTGCCCTAAGGCAAGACATTTCTCAGAAACATGTCAATAGTCAGAAAGAGTTTGTATGTCCCAGGATGGCCTGTTAGCTAGGCTAGTCTCCAGGTATATTTCAGTCCCATCTATATAGTTCACTGAGATTTAAACTGGGATATTATATTTTCTGATACCTGCTGTCAGAACAGTTCCATTTGATACTACCATTGGATTATTCACATCTCTTGCTAAAGAACCTACAGCTCCTACATCCAAAATTGCTTCCCTTCTCATTGGGATAGGCATTAAATCTGTCCTGCAAACACTGTTGGCACATTGCTGTCAGGATGGAAGGAACCAACCTTCCCTCTAATGTTTCCTACCTTGAAGAACACGAGTTTTCACTCATGGATACCTCTCCATTTGATACATCTTTCATACAGCACTTTCTGGAAAACTCTCCCTTAGAGGAGAAGTTTCTCCTTCAGTAAGTGGTTCAGAGAATGCCACCACACACTGCAGTAACATAAACTAGAGACCCTCTGCCTCATCCAGCTCCCATTACCTCACTAATCATAGAATTATAGAATGGTAACATTGGAAGGGACCTCAAAGATCATCCAGTTCCAACCCCCTGCCATAGGCAGGGACACCTCCCACTGGAACAGGTCACTCAAGGCCTCCTCCAACCTGACCTTGAACACCTCCAGGCAGGGAGCAGCCACAACCTCCCTGGGCAACCTGTGCCAGTGTCTCACCACCCTCACTGCAAACAACTTCCTCCTAACATCCAGTCTAAATCTCCCCTCTGCCAGTTTAAACCCATTGCCCCTTGTCCTGTCATTGCAAGACCTTGTCAATAGTCCCTCCACAGCCTTCCTGTAGCCCCCTTCAGATACTGGAAGGCTACTCTAAGGTGGAAGCCTGGAAGCCTTCTCTTCTCCAGGCTGCAGAGCCCCAACTCTCTCAGCCTGTCCTTATAGCAGAGCTGCTGCAGCCCTCTGAGCATCTTGGTGGCCTCCTCTGGACCTACTCAAACAGTTCAATGTCCTTCCTGTGCTGGGGGCTCCAGAACTGCACACAGGACTCCAGGTGGAGTCTGATGAGCCCAGAGTAAAGGGAGTAAAACAGAGTAATGGACACAAGGCTTATCCTAAGTCAGCATCCTTATTCCTGCAAATCTAGAAGACTTTTTTTTTTTGGTGTGGCTTGGTTTTGTGTTTCTTTGGGGGGGTTCTATGTATTTATGCATTTCTATTACCAAAAAAAGGAAATGTTATTTACATGAGGGCTTTTTAAGGCAAGAAATGTCAAGTAGAAATAATAAAATAAGATCCCTCTATGTCAAAATATACAACAGGGCAGTTAATATTTTAATGTGGTGTGATGTAGTTTTTATCCTTGACAATAAAGCAGAAGTAATCCCTCAGCTAAATTTTTGATTGACTGCTGTGCAAGGAAGTAAATGAGTTCCTACCTAACATCTGAAGAAAACTAATTGCACTTCTCCAGAGACTCTTTAGGACAGAAAGTCCTGCCTTAGAGGCATTTTATACATGGAAAACTTCATCAGAGATGGAAGAATACAGTCAGCACCCTGGGGAAAGCTGAAACCAAAGTAGATGTGGAAATAATTCCATAAGAGATGCCACTCCCTACACAGTAACATTTATGAAATGTCCCAGAATAATGACTTCTAGACTGCACTACCTCATCAGACCACTTTTGGCAGATTAAGTGTATCTTCCTAAGTTTGGATTTGTCTTATCTTCATTTAAATATTCAGCTTTATTAACATGATACAGACTGATAAGATGCCACCCACTCCTCAGCCAAATCCTTCTTATATAAACATATCCAAAGACATTGCATCTGGTCATTTGACGCCTCGCAGCTCGGCAGAAGAGTAGCCATTTTTCAGCTCTCTCGGAGTATCTTGGGGAACCTGCTCCCTCTTGAAAATTCAGGCACCACTCAACTGCTATTGGACAGATTTTGCATGAGATAACTGTAGACATGGAAATATTCATGGTAAATCAAAGCACAGTTTTGCCAAGGAAAGCATTAAGGAGATCTCCTCTAAGAACTCACGCTATCAATCTTGCATGTAAATGTGTTTGCAGAAGTTGTCTAAATGTCTCTGTGGAATTGCAAGGCAGCTACAATATTCACACTGTCATCATTTTTTATCTTTTGAAGAACACTACTAATAAAAATTTGGATTGTTCTCTGTTACTTTATTGTAATGTCAAACTCTGACAAATGCACAGTCATGAAGTCTAACCCACGTACTTGTAACACATCTTGCTACAAATCTTTTAGTGGTCATTTATGGAAAAATATTACTCAAATAGAAAACTGTCTTTACATTCATGTTCCAACAATCTAGCACGCCAGTGGTTCAGGTAGATATAATTAAAATTCACTTCACTGTCCAAGAACCACTGTGTATTCTCATTTATTGTTTATATGCCTTTTAAACTCTAACATCTGTTAGGAAAGATGCAAAGTTAGTCATGGATATTAACTTTGATATCCAGGCAGAGATTGTTAACAACTATGAAAATTGTTTATTGACATTAAATCTCATCAGAAAACTTAGTTACAAGGTTTGAAATGCACAGTTTGGAAATTTGTGCACACAGGGAACAGGTAAAACTGGAACACTGTAAGAAGTACCCAGCAAAGGCAAACATTTTACTGGAAGAGAAGGTTCCTGCAGTCACTACACCGCTGGCAGTTCATTATCCTGCTTAGCCACTGGATAGGTGCAGGAAGCTCCTTTCTGCTTATGGCAGAAGGCAATTAGTGATTACAAGAGGCTTTTTTACTCACAAAATAGTATTAGACAGTACCCAAAGCACATGGAGGGGTTGCTTTTGGTGGTCTCAAAGCCATTAGAGGTTTCCCAGGCTCTTTTCTCAGGCAGCTGGAATCTGGCACAGTCTCTGACCTAGTTCCTCTTGACTCCCCATTCAGCAGCAGCCTTGCAGAGGGGCAGGCAGGATGCAATGCCATGTGCAGGCTTGGCACAATGTCAGGCTGGCTCTGCAGGCTGATGGCTTAGAGCCTGCTCCTGGTAAGCCCTTGGAAGGCAGTTTCCAGGCAGTTCAGGATACAATAAGGCAATAAGCAAGCACGAATGCAATGGCAGAGAGCAGATACACCTTGTGCTACCTGCTCATCCCTTTTTATCAATACAGCCTGAGACTAATGGGCCTTTGGACATAGATCAGCCAATCAGAATGGCACTTTGCCAAGCCTGACCATACCAGCTGAAGCCAGGGCTTTTGTCCTCTTTCCTGCAGTTGCTTCCCCCAGCACAGGAGGAAGGGGAGCAGGGGAACAAGTCTGGGCAAGCCATGGTCCTTAGGCTCAGTGGCTCCAGGTTCTTTGTCCTCTTTCCCATGGTTCCTTCTCCCCAAAGCAGAAGGGGAGGAGAGCAAAAAACATCTCTGGGCAACCCAGGACATGTATAAGCCTATTTTGGCCTGCTTAGGCCTACCACAACAACTTGCTATAGGTCTATAATGCACATCTCTAAGGTCCCTTCCAACCTAAGGCATTCTATGATTCTGTACTTGAGAAATAATGAATTGCCCAGGAACTTCTGTTCTGCAGGATTTCATGTCTGTATAGGTTCCATGTAATTCCAAATCACAACAAGAACCCACAAGTTCCTATCTTCCAATAAGCAGCACACACTGCTTTGGGTCCATCGAACGATTTTGTTTCAATATCTCACTTCAATGAATTTGATTTTAGTTCACTTAGTTCTTTACCATGGTGAGTGAGTTGGCAGACCAGAGAACGAAAATAATATCTAGCTTTATTCCTTCAGTAGAAACTCAGAACCACAGGACATGGTACATCTACTTTAGCTTTTAAATAATCAGACATTTTTTTGATACAGAGCCAAATTTTCTTCTCCCCTTCAAACCTTCCATCCTTAGGGAATTCAGAAGCTGTCTCCCAAGTCACTGTGTCTTGGTGTTTTCCACAGGCAACATATCATGTAATCTAGTTCAGAAACTAACCTGCAGGTTCCTTCGGATGTCCTCATTGCTTAAACCCAAATGCATCTGACAGGCTCCTGTGTTACAGAAGCACCCTGTGCGGACATGTATGTTGTAGAGACTGGCCATCTTGTCCACCTTCCCAATTCAGCAGCAGAGAAGGCATAAGAGAAGAACAAAAAACAGTTGTGGTAAGTAACATGCAAGGTTTTAAAGGCACAGTTCAATTGGAGGTACAATATTTCTCTAAATTATGACCAAGCTTTTAGCTTTCCTATAAAACTTTAGTCTTTTTCAGCCTTGTTATTCAACTGGAAAAAAAAAAGAAAAAACAATGGTGGAAGAAGAAATGGTTACCTTGGCATTGAGAGACAGTGCAGACAACACATACACACACACAAAGAGCATAGCAGTTCAGGTCCTGATCCTGTTAATGATGGTACACATGCTTAATTTAAAATCTGTGAATAGGCTCATTCAGGTCAGCAGTGCCAATCACAGGCCTGCAGACAAGTGTCATTAAGTGTCTTTAGAGAAGTGTCACCTACAACTGCATCTGCAGAGAAGAAGAGAGGCCTAAGGCACCTCATGAGTCAGCTAAAAGCCCCTTGTTTTCCAAGGACTGAAACTGCAAGTCCTCATTACAGAAACTGTGCCTGAGGGGGCTGGCACCTAAGCACTTAAGGAATCAGCCTGCCCAGTAAGCCATGCGATCTGACAGGGCAGGAACTAAACTGGAACACCTCCTTGAGCCTTCTATGTGTGATCACCTGGCCCACCAGTTCCCTGGCACACTTTTTCCACGTGTTGTGCTGTTCTTCATTGTAAGTAATGAGCAGGCAGAAATACAGTACTTGATAAAAACTGGCATGAATAAATTAAGTGAAGGAATGAAAACCATGTGCAAAGATAATAGATGCATAAGCCTATATGTGCCTTGGCAGGAGACATACATGCTTGCACTCACAGGATGCCACTGGCAGGATGGCACTGCAGAGAACAGATATAGATAGTCGTGGTTTCATGACACAGCTAAGAAACAAGGAAAGGACACCGTGAGGATGCTCTTAGCACAGCTAAGAAACAATGAAAGGACACCACGGGGATGCTCTTAGCACAGCTAAGAAACAATGAAAGGACACCATGGGGATGCTCTTAGCACAGCTAAGAAAATGTGGAAGCACACTGCAGAGATCTGAAAATGCTTTGTGTTGATTTTGAAAAGCAACAAGAGCAGCTGGCAGTGTTAGCTGAGCAGGTACAGTTATTGATAGCTATTTCCTTAACAACATATGATCAAAATTCATACTCAGGAGTAGGGGAAAGGACAGGCAGATGGTCAGAAAGGTACCAAGAAAGCTAGCACAGCCTACTCAAAGACTTCTAGAACAACCTCGCACAAACTCTTTTAATTTCCCTGTGCGCTCATTCCTCTTCTGCAAAATGCAGAGCTGGGAGCTTTGAGAATAACCACACTGCAATCCGAAACCACTCCACTGTGCCAGTGACACAATCCTCCCGGCAGGGAGCTTAGGCTCAGCTAAGCACAGAGTGACAGCTCAGCCTAAAGGTGCAAGAATGGAAGTGTCAGCCATCTCTAACCACTTTCCTGACTCTGAGATTATGCTTCACCTGCCTGAGGTATCAAATTAAACATTGAATCTAACTTTTCTATGTGGCTTAGTCTCTATTTGGCTTTTTTTTTTTTTTTTTCCTCTTTTTGTTTTTTTTTTTTTTTTNGATCCAAGAAGAGCAGCAGAGGCCCAGGGAGAAAAACACAGACACTGAACTCTAACAGATAGAGACTCATATCTTTCTTTGTGTCCTTGCTTTTATACATCTCAGCAAGCCTATGAGTGAAGCAGGCATCACCACTGTTTGCTTTTCACAGCCTAGAATCTCATTTTTCTCATTAAAATATTCCAATTAGCCTCAAACCAGCACAACTTTGTACAGGATAATAGCCTATTATATGTAGCAGATAGTTTCTGGTATAATTCAGTCTATCTTGTGTCTCTCTCTTCTGATATCATCAATCTTCTGATGTTAACCTGTATACTGACATCTCTCAGTTGGGCACAAGGTACTCCACACAAAAATGTGCTGTATATACAGAAGAAGTCCTACACTGTTATAGTGCACAAATTCACACTTAAGTATGTTCTGCCCCAGCAGTTCAGTACAAATGGTTCAATTCTCAAGCAGAGACACAATCACAACAGCTTCATATATCCAGACTTGGAAAGCAGAGAATGGAGATTCCTATTCACGATTGATGCCTTGGAGAATATCCTGTGTCCAAAGCATGTTTCTCAAATCAACATTATAGTAAAAGGCATCTGTTGAGAAAGGTTGCTACAGCCTCACTAGCTTTGTTTTGCCAGCAGACTTCAGTCTGGGAACAGTGACATTTCATTGGCTTTTTCGTTCTATGAGAAAAGTTGTTATCCAGGCATAACATGGTTTTTCATGGGGCAAGAGGCTCCAGGGTGGATCTATCACTCTATTAATGATGACAAGCAAGGAAAGCTTATGACAGATCCTTCACTACTGAATTCATGCAGTGCTTGGGCTTATTTTTGCACTGTACAAAAAGCTTAAGAAAAAATGAATTCATTTTTGTTTTTTGAAGAATCATTCCCAAGACAGCCTTGCTTATAAAAGTGCAGGTGGTGTAATCAAGTTTCCATGACCAAACTTGAAGGAATTGCTAGAATATCATAAAAATAAAATTTTGTCAGATAAACTATTACCATTTTTAATGAAGAATTAATTTAATTCTAGTGATCTGACCCAATACCCTTCCCAATTTAACACTTTTAATTGTGATCTATATTAATCTGTACCGTAGACAAAGATCAATGATACATAAAACCTCATGAAGATTAGAGGAATACAGGGAATTGGGGATCAGGAGAACACAATTAGTATTTAGTGCTTTAGTATTAATTGAAGTCTGTTGTCATCAATGTGATAACATACACAGGTCTTGAGAATGTGATGCAGACTTTCCATTGCAAACACTGACACCAGGTAAAGAATCAGTAAGGGCAGCACTGTAAATCTACCTGTCCCTTGAATGCACGCTTGAATTGTACTTAGATATATGCTTCAATTTCTCTGTTCTATGTTTCACCCTAGAAATATGCTACCTGGGGACTTTGTCTCTCTCTGCAGTGCTGCCACATAGCAAAACAAATAGAACACAAACCAGTTATTTCAATGAAGAAAAGTTAATTTAGATAAAGCACATTTTAAAATGTGTCATAAGGAGCAATACTGTGTGTGAAGCTCAGGCTTGTGAAACACAGAATGCTGCTTGCAGCTCTGTCTGTAACAGTAGCAGATGACTTTTGGGAAGTACGTTCAGCAGAGAAGGCACAGAAGCATTGTCCCAGGTTGGGAAATATAGGGTTAAAAAAGGTACTCTAGGGGCTTGAAGATTGTTATTCAATCCCACAATTCTGCTATCTCTTCATAAGCTCAGGGCAAGGCCAGCTTGTTCTCTTTTCCTCCCCCTCCAGTCTTCTGCTGGGCAGGAGCTGTGTTATCAGGACAAACATGTAAGGATAGGCCTGGTTTGGGGCCTGCAGAGGCTGTGCTTAGGCCTCTTGGATGGCAGAGGCATTGGGGGAGGGGGGAGGATTGGAGCACCGGGGATGACAGGTTTAGTTTTGGGTTGGGGGAAAATTCAGGGGGTTCACTTATGGATTCTGTATCTGCCTTGTAATTTCTGTCTGTAACTCTCTCCAAATATAATTGTTTCTTTTCTCCAATTCGTTCGAGAGCTTCACTCTGTTGGCTCTTTAAACCTACGACAAGCATGAATGGTACTAATTGTAAGTACACAGCTTAATATACTCCAGTTGTAATCTTTGGTTGGTGATTCTCTGCATCTGATATTTGAAACTGTTGTGCCTTCGTTTTTCAGACTGCAATGAAATTGCAAAATGCAGGCGGAAATCTTGCAGTGTTTTTACTGATTACAGTCAGTCAGGACATGGTAGTACAGCAACCACAGCATCTTGGAGCTCCATCTGCCCCTCAGGGACCCTTTGCCTTCACTATTTTTTTCAAAATCTCCATATTGTGGGCCAAGCCCTGTAGATTACTTCATATCCCAACACTTCTGATTTCAGATCATGTTTATTTTTGACAAGCAAAAGATGCTTTTCACACTTTGTGCTGGTTTGAAGCTAATTGGAATTTTTTTTATGAAAAGAATTAGATTCTAGGCTGTGAAAAGCAAACAGTGGTGATGTCTGCTTCACTCATAGGCTTCCTGAGATGTATAAAAAAAAGGACACAAACACAGGTAAGACAGAGAGTCTTTCTGGGAGCTGCCGTGTCTGCTGGGCTTCTGCTGTGTAACCCAACTCATCACTTTGTTTCTAACTCCCCTTGCCCATCCTCCAAACTCACCTTGCACGTAAGCCAGACTCTGGGGTAAGGTAGAGGGGTGGGAAGAAGGTGGAAGGGTGGTTGGGAGCCCCTCCTGGGTACTCTGATTTCTGGGAGGGGGATTGTGTTGCTGTATTAACTTTAACTTGTATATTCCTGTCTATTGTGTATATCTCTGCTTGTACATTGTGCTAAGCTGTAAATAGAGCTTCGGTCCTTAACTTCCAGGCAGCTGAGTTTAGTCTGGGTGATTTTCATAGATTGGGGGGGGCAGGGAACTCCCAAACCATTACACACTTCCAGACTGTGGTCTCCAAGTTTAATTAGCACTCGTGAATGAAGATAATCTAAATCCATTTTCAAAAGAAGTTTGTTTTTGTTGTTTGTTTGCATATTTTTCAGAGCTAACTTTTATTTTAAGCACGGTTGTCTTCTTCAGTGTGCCTTCTCTTAGGGTTGCCAGAATCACCAAGTGCTCACAGTCAGGGTTTTTTTTCATAGTGCTCTCTCTGATAAATACTAGTATAATTTATATATTGGTTTAATATAAAAATAGGAAGGTAGAACATCTTTATTCCCCTGGTTGTAAAGCTTTTCTCTACAATGGTCTCTCTTGGATTTGTGGTACTTTACTTCACACTCAGAAACCAGACAGCTGGAAAAAAAGAGTATGATGCAGATGTGTTCTGATTCCCCATTCTGTGTCACACAGCTGCACCAGTGGCTTCTCTGCCTTTGCTAAATGACTGACTTCTGCTGTCTATCTGCTTCAGAGCCTTTGTGGTGGTCAGCTGAAAGGTGAAAGCCTTTCTCTGCCTTCAGGTTCCACTGAACTATATCTGAGAATGATGTCTACTGTAGGTAGAATAGACTAAGTGATAGCAAATATTTACAAATAGCAGATACTTTTGCATTATTTCTAATGGACTAAGTAGAAAGTTTTCAATGAAGTCATGCCCATAGGATCCATTCTGTAGCTGTTATTCAAGCAAGTACTTCTTAGTTGTGCAAGTTATTTTACTGAGTACTGCAAGAATTATTCATGTGACTAAAGGAACTTTTTGTAACAGATGATGAGCATCCCCAAAAAACCCCAAATCACATAAGCCAATACTGACAGGTAGTCTCCTTCAGAGCACTTTGTTTGCATGATGGATTTGCTCATTACAAGAATTTCACTGCATACACTGATGGCTGGTTATAAAACAGGCTTCGTGACACTCTTCTCCACATCCACTGGTAAATTAATTCACTGATTCATGGCATGGAATTGGAAAGAAAGTAAGCTAACTCTTTCTGTCATCCAGCATTTGACTGTGAAATGTTGCTGATACTTAATCTTGTTTAATACAATTTAATAAGAAGTAGGTNAAAAATCTTTCTTTTTTTTTTTTCCAGGGATTCTACAATAAAAAAAAAAAATCAGTATTGTTTCCAAGTCATTTAGTAGGATGAAAAAGGCATCTGGGCTGAGTTCCCATATACTTACACTGGTTTAACTGCATGGTGCCCTGCAAGAGGGGCATTTTTTTCCCTATCACAGTGAAAGAATTTTTATGTGGGCAGGTTCCCACAGTATTGATGAATTTGATGTGCTCCTTCTTGTGTCTCTAGTTGTGGAGAATGGGTTAAACTAATTGGTGTTGTGGATGTAAATCACCCTTCAGTCTCTAACCATTTATCACCCACTGTGATCAAAACCTCTTTGCTACTGAAATTTACTGGGATTGCCCAACTCAGTGTCCTGGTGGTGGAAATGCTTAACTTATCAGGAACTTTGCAGTTGATGTGATCATTTTCTCTCCTGGTTTCAAAGCCATTCAAACATCAGGTAAGACTGAGTGGGACAGAAGTAAGATGGAAACATCACCATAATTCAGTTCATGTGAGTTGTCACTGCAGGAATTCTCACTTAGAAAATTCCACATACGTAGCAAACTTCAGATCCTCCCTTTCTAAGGACCTTTATATTTATGTGATCTAGAAAGTAGAATGTACTTTGGGGCTGGGATGGCTATAAGGAAGAAATGAAGCAGAGTCTTTATTCTTAACAGATGATCACAATTTTTCTGTTTTTCAAATTTCTTTTTTGTTGTTTTTCTCCTCTGCAGTACCTGCAGTAAATTAGGGCTTGCCCTTATTTGGAATTTACATAAACTTCATGAGTCCAAGACTCAGCTATTTGAAACTAAGCAGTCCGAGGAGCAGGCTAAACACCTTTGTTTTCACATTTCAGTGGCTATATGGTATTTACTTTTCAGTTGTTATTGTTTTGAAAAACAGCGTTCAGTGATAATGAAAATGTGGTTTGATAAAACAATATCAGAGAAAGGACTGACTGCAGGAAGAAAAGCAAAGCAAAGAAACCCAAGTCCTCTGTGTCTTCCTAACACTGACTTCAACAGAGCTTTGCCTTGTGAGGCATAGAAAAAGGTCTGTACAGCTGCATCTCCTTGTGCACCCCTAGCTCTTTCGTTGGCTACAGGCTTTGGGTCAGTCTGGTACTAGTTAGAGAAGCAGAAGTCAGAGGCAAACAACACAGAAGACTAAGGTGTATAACTCGTCCTAAGAAGGGCTAAAGGGGATTGAAGCAGACTAATAGTGGAAGTGATGCTATGGAACAAAAAGGTCCAGGGAACTGATACTGACAATCTGCTGACTGAGATTTAATTCATGTTCCTCTTTCTCTTAAATAACTTGGATCCTCCTTTGTCTGTATTTATCCACTGAAAAAGGGAATAACAGATCACAGAAAGCTTGTATTGCTAAGATCTCATGATGGACTGTGTTGAAACAGTACTTTACATCCATACAGGACTTGTGTGGGGGGCAGGAAGATGCAAGTAAGGTAATAGAGAAGGTGGAGCCAGGCTCTCTTTGTCTTCAAAGGATTCAAATAATGAACCGAAGCTGCACACTGCATGCACTCAGAGGCATCTTATGAAGATGCATTTTATGAAGATCAAGTAACAAGAAGCCCAGCAAAGGATGTCCTTTTGCTGCTACCATGTGGTTTCCTTTCACATTTCCGATCTGTAGTGTAGAGCTACAGTTTGCTCCTGTTACTAAACAGAAAATATTTAGGTTCACTCATTCATCAGAGATTCTTTCATTTGAACAACTACAAGTATTTTTCTTTTATCTCCTTTCCAGTTTCCTTAGCAACATGCAAGGACACTCCAGAGAAGCAGCATCAGGCAACAGTCTGGGCTTTCATGCAGCTTTCTAACCTTGATAGGGATGATCAGTTTAATAGCAGGCAATTTCAAGAATACTATCTCACATACACCTTTGTCCCCCCACAATGAGATATTGCAGAAACAACTCAGCATGTACTTTGCCACTACTTCTTTGGCAAGAACAGAGCTGCACTATCTACTAACGAGGCATGCTGTTAGCACGCTGAGGCTCTTGAGTACACCAGCTCCTTACATTCACTCAGTAAACCCCCACCTAGAAAGTTCCTTGGTGTAAGGGTTGGTTTGGAGGGCCTATATTGTGTCCTACTAATGAGGGAGAGCTGCTAGTGTAGCTGTTCCTCCTGCTATCCTCCTGCTATGAGTCATTCAAGATAAGAAAGTGGCTATGTAGAAGGTAGTTATGAAAAAACAAGGATGTAGCATAGCAAAACAGGGTGCCTGATGGTGGCTATGAAAAAGGAGCCTTATCAGCCTGGGAACAGCTTGTGAAGAGCTGCCTGTTACCAAAGAGAAAATGCATAGTGTGTGACCAGGCAGTCCTGCATAAGTACATGCTGACTTGCTGCAACAAAGGGGTATCAAATTGATACTGGTGGTTGTCCCTCCTCACGTCATCTATCCCCCCACACCTAGTGATCCCCAACATTGTGTGATTCCACCACACCTGCTGATCCCTGACAGGCCTAGTGCCACTTAACCAAATGGAAGCAAAGATCCAGATTGTAATGGCATTTCTTGCCAGTGTGAAGGAGCAAGGTACACTTACTGCAAGCCAGCGTGGTTTGCCACATTGCTATCTCCCTGCTTACCAGACATTTACAGTGCAATTAGAAACTAATTGGAACCAAGGAAATTAGTGACTGTTCAACAGGAATATTCACAGCCATCTTTTTCTCTTTGTAATCCTGTTTGCATTCTAATGTCCTGGTCCATCTGCCATCTCTGGCTTCCTGAAATCAATGGCTTAATCTATAGCTAAAATCAATAGTGAATAATCACTCCAGCAGTTTTTAGGTAGCTATTGGGAAGATGGCCAAAAATCCCATTAAGCATGTTAAGAACACTTCTTTCCCCAAGTCATCAAAATTAATATGATGAGTGGATGTGCTTCTAAAAGCATTTGTGTTAAGTAACTCCAAGTTGTTGGACCATCTCTGTACAGACATTCTTAGCTGGACTTGGGAATGCTGCACTTCTCCACCTGCAGAACTGAATGACTCTTTCACATAAAAGTAAAGAGTAACAGATGGAAAAACCAGCTTGACCATGTTAGGAGAAGCCATAGGCTTGCTTTACCCTTTTTAGGGCAGAGCACAGACCTTGCACCAGGCATACACAAGCTGAGCCTGTGTACCTTGTTTACCACAGGATGCAAAGGGCCAGGGTCCCCAGACTCAGTGGCTCCAGGTTCTTTGTCCTCTTTCCCGCTGAAACAGAAGGAGGGAGAGCAGACAAACATGTCTGGGCAAGCCAGGGCATATATAAGCCTATTTTGGCCTGCTTAGGCCTTCCACAACAGACGGTGGGCAGACGCCGTAATAAAAGCAGTCATCAAATTTCATTCTGGGTTTTTACTGAAGGAACACACACTGGAAGTTATGTGCTGAGAAGTGTTGATAGCTTTTTTTTCTTGAGAAATGGGTAAAGAAAGATGTTTGAAGTCTGGACCTCCCTTCACTCTGTCGGGGCTGATGACAGTGAACCAGAAGATGCTACCGTAGGCTCCTAGACGAAGCTGATCATAACCTATCTAAGCAGGGTTCTCGGTCTTGAGAGGCAAAACTCATCCATATGCAACACTGCTCCACTGGAAGAGTGGAAGAGCCTTGCTTAGGCAAACCAAAATGTTTACATCCTCTATCTTTGGCAGCTGATTGCTGTTATAGTGATTTGTCTGTTACACACAAGCATGAAGCGGCATGGCAGGCAAGCAAGCTTATGCTTGCTCCCTTCGTGTCAGGATTTTTAGGAGGCATGGCAAGCATATGTGGATACCAAGGGAGCTTTTGCAGGGGATACAATCATAGCAAGATACTTTGTTAGCTACAGGCTCCAGGCAAAAGAGGCTATGTGAAGAAGCAAGTTGGGAAATGGGAGCTGGTAGCTGAAATGATGACCATTTTTCAAAACACAGTTACGGTGTTTTGTTGGCTTTTCTTCAGCCCGTGAAACACAGGAGGGGAAAACAAATGTTTCAGAGTGANAGGGGAAAAAAAATGTTTTAAAGGGAAAAAAAAAAAAAAAAAAAGAAAGTTAATAAGGAAAGTGCAGTTTTTCATTGGGGGCAGAAAACACCAAATTGGGAGGTATGGCTGGGTAAGAGGTCTCAAGGGCATAAAATTGAACTAATGTTTCAGGCGATATTCCACCTGCCCACCTCTGCTTCTTACCTCTTCTCCCTCTTTCAGCTCGCAAAATAACTTTGAAGAATGAAATGTGGGAAAGTTATAAAATTACTCTGCAATTATCTACTGAATTTATGAAGAAGACTTCACAGATCTCTTCTTCCCCTTCAGAACAAAGAGCAAGATGTACTATTTGCACAGAAGGGCTGTTGTGGGTTGAGCTGGCTCTGCTGATGTGCATTCCATGCCATGCTGCCATCGTGCCAGCTTCAAAATCAAAGTGCTGGCTGAGGGAAAGTGTTATGGGGGTTTGAAGTTCAGACTGCAACAGGAGAGGCTTCCTGTTCCAGTTGCTCCTTCTGGTTTCTGGTTTTGGGGTGTTGGTATTTTCTGCTCAGCTTGCTGCTGCATACTTGGGTGAGGGAAATCACTTTATTGCTGGCTGCTGCTGCTGCTTTTACTTTTGCTAAGGTATGATCTTACTAAACTCCTTATCTCAACCCAGAGGGGTTTGTGTTATTTTCCCTTCCACCTGTGCAGGGGTAGGGGAGAGCTTGTGCTAAGCCAAGACAAGATCCCTCATAGCAGAGCTGTTGGCTTTTTTCAAATCTGCAAAGAGAACACACAGCTGTGCCCTTTGACCTGATCTGCAAGAAAACTGCTTTTAGTCTCTGGTATTATTATTGCTTCAAATCCACATTGCTCCCTTACAGCTGTTCCATCTCCTCTTTGGCATTCAAAACATGTCGGAACCTCATACAGTCCTGTGCAAAGTTTTGATAAAAAAAAAAAAAACCAAACCAAAACAGATGGCATAGTTTAGCTCCTGTTCATAACTGGGGCTTTTTGGTGCTGCAGTGCAAGCAAGCAACCTCACACATAATGACAGACATGATACAATGCAGGACAGGCAGCTTGTGTGAAAGGAGTAAAGATACTCTCTCAAGTAATTCCAAGAACTATTTACTATCAACAGTAGTTTACAAAACAGTAGTTTACAAAACAGCTTTACTGAAGGAAATAATTTTCATGGGAAGTATTTGGTGCAGCTCAAAGCAGAAAAATTTAATGTAGTTTTAGTGCCCAAAGATAAGAAGTTTATTGACACTTCAAAACTGTAGTAGATTTATCCCTCTATGAAGAAATGCTTCATGAAAAATCTGAAGGAAAAAATAAAGCTTTTGAGTGACTATTGGTGTTTGGAGTCTGCAAGTGCCTCTTCTTTAATTGTTTTAATCATCACTTACAGCAAATCAACTAAACCAGTAATTAAACTGTCAGTCAAACATATGGCACACAAAGCAAATTTATTCCAAATGTAATACTCTAAACCAGTGATATCCTTCAACAATTACAAAGAAGCATTTAAAGGAAAAAACAATAGCAACTGAACTTTCATAATTACTTCACTCATATCTTATCACTGCTAAACCTCCAACTTTGGGAGGTATTGGGAGAGGAGGCTGTAAAAGTGCTGCTGTCCCTGAGAGTGCAATCCTGGTTTCATTTTGTGTGCCTTCAATGAAATGATCTTGGGTGTTGCAGTGAATGTTTTACTCAAGGATGAACCTGAGACCGTGGCTATTGCCTCTTGGTATGATTGACCTCATGTATGGTTTAGTGGAGCAATCTTCTTAGCTCTGGTAATTAAACTCCAATAACAGTGAGGAATGGATTTCAGTAACAGAAGCAGTAACAGAACAGCTTTCATCCCAAACTCTACACAGATGAAAGGTACCATTTTTTCTCTGCTTTCATTTTTCAGTGGCAGTGTTAAATATGTATTTCACTACATGTCTTTCACATCCTAAATATCTTGGACTTAGTTCAGAGTTTTGAGTATCATGTAAATTATGGAAATCTTGAGGCTTAAATGTAAGCTTGGTATCCTCTGAAGACACTGCTGAGTTATGAAATCTTTCTTGCCAATCTCAAATGTCCCAAATAAACTCCTCCAAGCCTCATCACAGTATTTTATCTGCAGTTAGTCAGATTGTCCTTTTCAGGATGCAAAATGCTAATATCTAGTCACACTGTGCCCTGTGATAGAGAATGGGCACATAAAAATTCCATCAGAAAGACAGAATTGGTTGGATGCCTGGTTTTAAGTAATTAATTATAGTTGAGGTATCATCCATAAAGGAATAGGAATATTCTGTCACTCCTCTTTCAATACACTAGATGCAATACAACCTGAGTCCATTATTAGTTGGTAAGTCAGACAGAAATGTCATCCAGTTTTCCTTTCATTAAAGCTTCCCAAAAATGTTTTCTGGGAGCCTTCTGAAACTGTGTTCCTCTAACTCCACCAGGTTGCATGTGAAGACTGCCCAGTGAATTCACACAAATGTGCAGATCATCAACACAGCCAAAGCACAGGACACTATTCAACTTCTAAACCATAATGGGAGCATTTGGTTCAACTTTGATTTGGATAAATCTAATTTTAGACATGCATACAGGCATGAAGATTAGATAATATGGCCAGTTTGAAGAAGCTTACTCACTATTGTATGTATTTTTTTTGTAAACATAAAGAACATCTTTCTCCCCAACAACTGCTGCAAGATGTCTATGAAAGAATTTCATTCCATAATGCAGCCAATTCTATATCTCTATCTCTATCTC
>VWYK01129182.1:20178-81997 GCA_013399775.1 Semnornis frantzii | reverse complement strand
GAAGAAATTTTTTACAGTGAGGGTGGTGAGACACTGGCACAGGTTGCCCAGGGAGGTTGAGAACGCTCCCTCCCTGGAGGTGTTCAAGGCCAGGTTGGATGAGGCCTTGAGCGACCTGTTCTAGTGGGAGGTGTCTCTGCCTGTGGTAGGGGGGTGGGAACTGAATGATCTTTAAGGTCCTTTCCATCCCAAGCAATTTTATAATTGTATAAGCTGATGCTTCCAAACTCTCAGAATAAATACCAGAATTGTTTTGGTTGGGAAAAACCTTCAAGATCATCAAGTCCAGTCATTCTCTAAGTCTACCAAGTCTGGTGCTAAATCATGTCCCTCAGTGACTTTTAAATACCTCTAGGGGCGGGGGATTCCACCACCTCCCTGAGGAGTCATTTTGAGTGTTTGAGAACCCTTTCAGTGAAGAAGTTTCTTTTTTCTATCCAAACTAAACCTCTGCTGGTACAACTTAAGGTTGTTTCATCCTATCACTTGTTATTGGGGAGAAGAGTCTGACCCCCCCTCACCTTGCTCCAGCTTCCTTTTAGGGAATTGTAGAGAATAAGTTCTCCTTGCAGACTCCTTTTCCTCAGGGTGAACAAACCCAAAGGAGGTAGTTGAGGGTTAAAACAGTGTGCAGAAAGGTAGTCACAGTGAAAGGCAACAGTTATCTTGCCTGGGCACAGAGGGTGCACTAGCTAAAGTGCCTTAAATGTATTTAGTGAAACAGTGCAAATCCCGTGTGAGAAAAGGAGCTCTCTTGGGGTGGCTCCTGGCCTGTGTCAACTCATTTCGGCTCTATTTGTTACTGGCTTGCAGAGCTGCCTGGGCTATCAGCACTAAATGTTTGCTTATTGTTGCATTCAGTAAGAAAAGAATAAGAGGGACTGTGCCTTCAGAAAGGAAAAGCATTAAAAGGTGGATTTTGTAAGAGCAAAGTACACCTTCAATTCCTCGTTATAATGTTTAAATATTTAAAATATGAAGTCACTCAGTGCTGCCTTACCACCCACCTAACAGGGCCTGCTTCTCTTCCCGTCTTACTCTTAAATTGTGTAGACATTACATTACGCAGCTCCACCCTGCAACCATTTCCTGCCCAGCTCCTTACTCCTTGGGATTTTCGGATTATTTTTTTCCTCTTGTCTCCTTTTCTGTTTTTCCTATGGCTCCATTGTGTTTTGAGGTTTTTGTTGTTTTTTTTTTTTTTGATCCACAGTTCCTAGACTGCTTCTGCTGTCTTGCTTTGCTCAAATCCAGCCTCTGCCTCTGTTTCTTTTTTCCCTGCGTGGGCTAAGTGCTAATCTCCTTTGGCCTCCAAGAGCAATGCAGGGCATCTTTTTATAGCCCTGCTGAAGGCAAGGAGGATGTGAACCTTTCTAAGAACGTAAGAGCTGATTCAGAACAAGGGTCTCTCTCACCCAGTGTGCTGTTTCCAACAACCATACAGGTGCTAAGAAGAAAACCGGCATTTATGATATTCTTTTTCCCTTTTCCACCTTGGTCAAGTTCTCCACCAGTTTTCAAGTTGTCTACGTAGTAGCCCCCAGTAAATATCCTCTAAGGCTTTGTCTAGTTTTGTCTTGATCCCATGTGGACCTTGCATCCAAGTCAGCTTTCAACAGAGTCCTGCAGGTAAGTTGTTTACCTGGGGTGCTCCTGGTGAGGTTTTGACCAGGAAAACTTCTCCTCCATCAAAATGGGCATGAAACAGGATGTGACCTACCCCCAGTCCTGTCACATTGTACTTTATGGCTTCTGCAGAGCTGGCTGGAGCTGTAGGAAAAAAGCTGGCTTGGATTAATGCAAGCTGAAGCTGTCCTGTGCCTGGGTTTGTTTTGGTAATGAATCATAAGTAATTAGAAGCACATTATTTGAGCGCTGATGAGTCCCCATACTGGTGCTGTAGCACAGGGCAGGAAGGCTCCCTTGAAATACACATGTGGCAGTTACAAGTTCCCCACCTACTTCAGTTTTAAGACAGCCTCAAGCTGCAGTCTAGTCCTGTATAATAACAAAAAAAAAAAAAAAAGAAGTGCTAGAACAAACAAGCAACCACATTTCAGCTCTTCTTTAATAATCTTTTTCCATGCATGTGTTTAGTCTCAGCAGAAGACAATTGTCTTTCCCTGAGCACAAGCCTAGCTGACCTCTTGCTCAGACTACCTTATGTTTGCTGCCAGTTGTAAAGATGCCTGTGGACTCTTTAATGCTTCAGGTGGTCAGCAGTAACTTGTTCCACCAAGTTAAGTTGCTGATTCCAGACTTTGAGCCCTACAACTGGCATAACTACATTTATCCACCAGTGAATGGAATTCAATACAGTTGGCAGCTGATCAGAAGCGGAGTCCCCAGGACTCAGTACTGGAAACAGTTCTGTTCATCTCTTTATCAGTGGTCTGAATGTGGAGGTTGAGGCACCCTCAGTAAGTCTGCAGATGACCGCAAGTTTGGTGGTAGTGTCAATCTACTGGAGGATGGGGAGGTTTACAGAGGGATCTGGCCAGGATGGATTGATGGCCTGAGGTACAGGGTTCTCCACTTGAGTTACAACAACCCCACAAATGCTCCCCACTTGAGGCAGAGTGGCTGGAAACAGCCCGGTGGAAATAAGGACCCTGGGGGGGGTCTTGGTCAACATGGTGTGATGAGTCAGCATGTGCTCAGGTGGCCAAAAAGACCACCAGTATCCTGGCTTGAATCATGAAATCACAGAATAGTTTGAGTTGGAAGGGACCTCCGAAGGTCATCTAGGATAATAGTACTGGTCCCAATATGGATCCCTGAGGGATACCACTTGTCACTGATCTCCATCTGGACTTGGAACCATTGACCACTGCCCTTTGGATGCGACCATCCAACCAATCCCTTACCCACTGAGCAGTCAACCCGTCAGATCTATATCTCTCTAACTTGGCAAGTAGGATGTTGTGGGGGACATGTCAAAGGCCTTGCAGAAGTCCAGATAGGTAACACCCATGGGTTGTCCTTTGTCCACTGATGTAGTCATTCCATCATAGAAAGCCACTAGGTTCATCAGTAATAGCATGAGCAGCAGGACCAGGGTAGATGTTCTCCTGTGCCTGGTTAGGCCTCAGATACTGGGTTTGCTTTTGGGGCCTTCACTCCCCTCACAAAGGATGCTGAGGTGCTGAAGCATGTCCAGGGAAGCCGATGAAAGGTCTGGAGAACAGGTATTGTGAGGAGCAGCTAAGGAACTGGGGTTGTTGAGACTGAAGAAGAGGAGGCTAAAGGGAGACCACCTGCTCTCTACAACTCCTTGAAAATAGGCTGTAGTGAGTTGGGTGTTGGTCTGTTGTCCCAAAGAGCAAGTGACAAAAGGAAAGGACCTCAAGGCCCACTGGGGAGGTTTGGGTTGGATATGAGGAAAAGCTTTCCCAAAAATGTTGTCAAGCCCTGGAACAGGCTGCCCAGGGAAGTGGGTGAAGGCTGGAAGGCTTTAAAGGCTGTGTAGATGTGCAGCTGAGGGACATGGTCTGGTAGTGGACTCAGTAGTGTTAAGTTAGTGGTTCAACTCAATGATCTTAAAAGGTCTTCTCCAGCCTAAACAATTCTGTGTTTCTATACCAGGGGCTGTAGCAACAGCTTGCTTAAAAAAAGAAACACACACAGTTGCAGTGACTGTTTGCATAGCTGCTTAGAGCTAAAAAAGAGAGAAGTTTGTGCCTCTCTGCACCAAAATGTACGTTTTGCTGAGTGATGTCTTGTGATAACTTCCAATATTTATTGGCTCAAGCTCAGTTCCCACAAGAACTCAAAATAGTAGTCTGGATTTGGACTGACATGGTCTTCCTTGGCTGGCATGGTTGTGGGGCAGCAGAGCTCGCTCCCATGGCTTCTGGGCACTTGGAATTCCTCTGTCCTGACTGCTTTCCCCTGAGAGTGTTCAAAATAGGGATTGAAGGGGAGGAGGATCACAGGAGTGATACGGGGTGGAAATAGTGATGTTTCAGCACAACTCATTTCAGCTGAAATTGGAGCCCTTTGCTCCAGGTTCGAAGTTCACATAGAGTCCTTAAGAGCCTCTTTTTGTGGGAATGAAAACAAGCCAGGTAAAATTAATCCGAAAAGCTCAGTGGTTCACTGGAGCACTCTGAGATCGTAGAATCATCATAAATTCATTAAATGGCATGAGTTGGAAGGGACCTTAATGATCATTTAGTTCCATACCCCCGGTCATGGGCAAGGACACCTTCCACTAGACCAGGTTGCTCAAAGCCTCATCCAACCTGGTCTTAAACAATTCTAGTGATGAGAAAGTCTCTGGAGAGACCTTACAGGGGCTTCCCAGTACCTGAGGGGGTCTACAAGAAAGCTGAGGAGGGACTTTTTACAGGGGTTTGTAGTGATAGGATGAGGCGGAATGGATTGAAGCTTGAGAGGAGGAGATTGAGACTGGAGACTAGGAAGAAATTCTTTAGTTAGGGAGATGAGACACTGAAGCAGGTTGCCCAGGGAGGTTGTGGATTTCCCCTCTCTGGAAATATTCAAGGCCAGGCTGGATGAGACTTTTGGCAACTTCATCTAGTAGGGGTTGTCCCTGCCCATGGCAGGAGGTTTGGAACTAGATGATGTTTAAGGTGTCTTCCAATCCAAACCATTCTATGAATGTTAATCTGAAAGCATTGGTGGTTCATTAAAGCACCCAGAAAATCTTAGTATCGTCATAGAGTCACAGAATGGAGTTGGAAGATAACTTAAAGACCACCAAATTCTAAGCCTCCTGCCATTGCCAGGGACACCTCCCACTAGACCAGGTCGCTCAAAGTCTCATCTAGCCCGGTGTTAAATATTTCTAGGGAAGAGGTGTCCACAACTTCTCTAAACAATCCATTCCAGTGTCTCACCATCCTCATAGTAAAGATGGTGACCTTGACTTTGGTACATATAATCAGGTGTGAAGATTGCCTTGTCTTCAAGTCTAGTCTCTGAGACAGTGCTTTCCTTTAAGCACGGATATTGTTTACAACATTTGCTTCCTCCTTGAATGCTCTCCAGAGACTTCATGGTGTTATTCATGCTTGTGTGTTGTCCCCTGGTCCTATCAACATCTTTGCAACAAGCAGTTGGCTTTCATTTCTTCTCATGGAGGTGCTTTGTCTGCAGCAGAGCTCGCTTCTGACCTTGGCACTAAAATTACTGAAAAGGTTGTGAACCTTGTGAATAAATCCTGCCTAAAGACTTCTCTAAGCCTTTAGAGGTACCTGCTATCACCTGTGTGGCTAGTTTGACATGATCAAGTGAGCCCAGAATGTATTTATGAATATCGCATGTGAGCCCTGACTAGAACTTTTGTCAGCTGGTATCTGCATCACATGAAAGATTAATTTCACCTAACTTTGGTCACTTAAAAGCCAGTTGGTTAAATCTGAGCCTCACACAAGGTTCTTTTATGGCTGCTGCAGAAAGAGAGGCGCCGCCAGGGCAAAGCCAAGCCAGCTTAAAATGCCTGGTTGGAGGTGTCACCCTCTTTCCAGGAGTGACAGGAGAGCCTGGATAACTGCCACCCCATCGAGGGGCTGACAGGTGAGCTGAGCCCTGGCCTGGCTATACATGCTCAGCAGGAAAAGGGGAACTGAAATTCAGCATGTGGTGTTGGGTGGTTTTATTTCTGTTCCAGGTTTTTAGTGTTTTAGGATTATCTCTTAGCTCATCATCCATGGGAGAAGTTGTGCACAGCCTGATTGACAAGGACCTGATGCACACAACTCAGTGGCTCCAGAGCTCTGGGACTGTGTCAGCTCTGCCACAGGGATCTGTGCTCTTCTGCCAGAGATGATCCTGCAGCAGCAATAGCCCTTGCATGCCTGCTGACAAGTGAAATATTTTGTCAGCAGCTGCAGAGCTTCTCCCTCCAGTCCTCCTCCTCCTCCCTCTCCCTCAGCATTTACATCATATCTCTGGAAAGGAGAGTACAAATAGCTCTGAAGTGGGCAGAATTACTACACATAGCATATGCTTACCAGTGTATCAGGAGATGTTAGTCCTGTCAGCAGCTTTCATTTTCGTAAAGGGGAATGAAGTTTTTTCTCTTCCTAATGAGGGATTATTGCCCTAATCCTCTTGTACATGCTTGCCGGCAAGCATACCTGCTTGGAGAACTGGAGGTGTCTTTTGTGCAGGTCTGCCTCTGGGTGCTCTCTAAGGCTGTGTGGAGAACAGTCTGTTCCTGTTGTCTTCCAAAACAAAGCACGGATGGAAGCAAGGGCAATGCCCGGGTGAAGGAACAGCTGAACAATGTTCTGGGATGTCACTGGCATGAAGACATTTATGCCGATGAGTCTGCAGAGACACCAGCATCCTCCGAGCCCTGTAAAAGGGATTGTACCACAGTTTTGACTCATGTCTAGTGATACATGCTGACTTCAGTTTTGGGGCCCTCAGTCCAAAATAGGACATTCAGGTGCTGGAGCATGTCCAGTAGAAGGATGATGAAGCTGGTGAAGGGTCTGGAGAACAGATCTTGTGAGGAGCAGCTGAGGGACCTGGGGTTGTTTAGCCTGGAGCTAAGGAGACTGAGGGTAGACTTGGCCCTCTAAAATTCCCTTTAATGAGGTCAAAGCCAGATGGGGATCAATTATTTCTCTTGAGGAACAAGTGGTAGGACAAGAGGAAGCAACTTGAAGTTGTACCAGTGGAGGTTTAGGTTGGAAATGAGGTACAATCTATTCCCCAGAAGAGTTGTCAAGCCCTGGCCCAGGTTACCCAGAACAGTGGTGAATCCCTGTCCCTGGAAGGATTTAAAAACTGGTAAATGTGTTGCTGAGGGACGTGGTTTAGTAGTGGACTCAACTGCGGTGGGTTAATGCTTGGGCCTGATGATCTCAAAGGTCTCATCCAACCTAAACTACTGCATGATTCTGTGCTTCTGTCCTCTCAGCTGGGGGATGTGGCCTGTGATTATAGATTCCTCAGAACATCCATGTTTCCTTTGTTTCCTTAGCAGTAAAGCTACTCTAGGATGTTTGTGGTGGTGTTGCCATCAGGATTGGCAGTTGAAGACAGTCTGTGCAGCTGCAGAGCTGTCTCAGCAGGCCAGGCTTGGAGCAAAGTTGACCAAAGGTTTTC
Organism: Semnornis frantzii; assembly: GCA_013399775.1. Taxonomy (NCBI): domain Eukaryota; kingdom Metazoa; phylum Chordata; class Aves; order Piciformes; family Ramphastidae; genus Semnornis; species Semnornis frantzii. The sequence continues at coordinate 74,914 of VWYK01129182.1, read as the reverse complement.
CTCACCAGGCTTAATGTTTGCTACCTCTTGGTTTGTCAAGAGCAAATGTTTGCACAGTCCTGTTGTAAACTGAGTCACTGAACTCCTGCAAATAATCTTCCACAAAAGGCTATTGTTGTTTCATTTCAGTGCCTAGGGGATGGAGCACTGTGGTGTGCATCATTCCACCAGGAAAAATGCCCCGTGTGCTAAACATCAACGTCAAAGTAACTTGAACAGTTGGAAAGGGATCAGGGTGGGAAAGGGAGATCATCTGACCATGTGCTGCTGAAGAGACTTTCTCTGTCTCCTTGCAGAAAGCTCTGGCTGCCGGCCTTAACCACAATGCTGCTTAGTGTTCCCTGAATTCAGCTTGGAGCAGGGTTGGGGGAGGGAAGTGTGAAGGCAAACTGGAAGGAAGATGCTTGGGTCATAAGGGAAGTCTGTGGTGAGAAGATATCACCTCAATCCTGAGGTGAAACTGGCTGTTGCTGTGTTGGCTGCGGAGGGACTGTTAATGTGCAGCTCTGCAGAGGTCAGGCATGTGATTATTTAAGAATATCAGTGCATGTTTAATCTCCTTGGGGCTTATCTGCTTTGTGTCCAGTGCTGCTGGTGATTGCTTCTTCAGACAAATAGCTGTAATGTTCCACCAGTACCTACGAGGAACCAACACTTCCAAAATGGAAAATCACTCTTCCCCTGCAGTCTGTGCTGAACTTCACAAACCTTTTGAAACGAAAATATAATGTTCCTTGTATAACTTAAACCTGCCCAGAGTGTCTGAAGGCTCTTCCTTTTAGGAGCAGAGCTTGTTCCAACGTAAAAGAACAAAATAATGGCTATTCCAGAGTGTCTGAAAGACACAAAAAGTTCTCAAGCTCAGCAGTGGCACTGCTCAGGTCCTCTCCAAGTGGTAGGTGGACTGAGGTGGTGTTGATCACCATTTAACTCTACTGCTGTGGCTTTTCAGAACTTTGCTATTTGCAAGCTGAACCTGCTGGAATTACTAATTGCCCCAATGTTGCAAACCCTGCTGCTTGCTGTTGCCAGAAAGTTATTGCAAGCTTTTCTAAACCACATTTCCAGAGAGCAACCCATCATTCTTTTGCTCTCTATATAATTAGGGCTGTAAGGAGCCCGCTTCCTTTTGTGTGCTGCTGGCAGCCAGAGTCATTAATGAGGCAGCATTAATGACAGGGAAGCAGTCTGCAAACTTGAGCTCCATGCAGAGTTCACCCAGCACCATTTTCCTCTTCAACCATTGAAATGCTGAGTTGTTCTGTCTTGCTTTGAGATGTTTAAAATGTCTGTCAAGAGATTTTTCTCTTCAAGTAAGGCTTTTACTCCAGGGCTCTTCAAGATAAGGAACCGTGACAAACACTGCCCTAAGTGCCCTTAGTCATTTTGTTTGCAGAGTGCTTGGGAGGGCGCATACGCTGGCTGAGGCTTCTGGATGTTGTTGAGGTAAAAATACTAACTACAGTAAGTCGGAAATCACAGAATCCCCAGTATAGTGGAGGCTGGAAGGGACCCCTGAAGGTAACCTAGTCCAACTTTGTCTGCTAAAGCAGCGGCACCCACAGCAGATTGCCCAGGATCACAATGTCCAGGTGGGTTTGGAATCTCTCCAAAGAAGGAATCCACACTCTCTAGGCAGCCTGCTTCAGCACCCTCAAAGTCAAGAAATTTCTCTTCGTGGAACCTCCCATGTTGCAGTTCGTGCCCATTGCCCCTTGTCTTGTTGTTTGGCACCACTGAAAAGGTCTCATCCTCTTGCCCCCCACCCCTTAGCTCTTACTGAGCATTGAGAAGATCCCCCTCTTGGGCTGCTCTTCTCCAGATTGTTGGGGGTTGGAAAGGCCCCCTGGAGATCGTTTAGTCCAATGCTCCTGGTAAAACAAGGTCACCCATACCAGGTTGGCCAGGATTGTGATGTCCGAGTAGATTTGGAAACTCTTCAGAGGAGACTCCAGAGGATCTTATTTATTTATTTTCCTCCTACCACAGAAGAGCTTTAAATGAAAATTCAAGAGGCTCTTTGTGGAGCTTTTCTGTTCTTGTAATTCAAAAACAGGAATCACCGGTGTGGCTGGCTCTGCTGGGGAAAGACTAACTTTTAATCTCTTGGTGTTACAGTAATATTCACCAGTACTTTACTGATGCAAGTGGTTTAGATTTAAGAACAGCTTGCACTGAAAAAAAAAAAGGGGGGGTGGGGGGGGGGGGGGGAAGTCAGAGGGGAAGGAAACACAGAACTGCTGCCCAGTCTGAAGAATGTATTTTGGAACTTGAAAACATTAAGAGAACTGCCAGATCAAAGCATTTATGCAGTTTCCTGGAGAAGTCATCAAAAATAAGTTGTTTTTTTTGTTAAAAAGTGCAGACTGTGGAGTGATGCTGACTAGGCAGTGTGGATTTACAGTAAAAAGGGTGGAAAATGTTTCAAGTAGCAATTGAAAATGGGAACTTGCTCTAACCTGATGAGTGAGGCTCTTCTGTGCTTTATCCTCAAGTCTGACTAATGAGATTCTATTCAAGCACAACCTTTGTGGATATCATTTGGATTTCTGTGGACCCCAAGTTCTTATTTATGGTTTTTTTTCTCCTTCCCCCCCAGGATAAAAGGTAAAGCCAACACAAAGGCCCCTGTCTGTGGTGAAGACAAAAAAAAAAAAGGAAAAGATGCTTAAGAAACACAATATTTGACAGGACCGTTTGCTTCTCAATAAATTAAGATGAGGTTGGATTTTTCACTGCTGTTCACCCTTCAGGCTGTGAAAGTTGGGGCTGTGCAGCCTGGAGAAGAGTCTGGGGAGACCTTATAGCGGCCTTCCAGTACCTGAAAGGAGCTACAAGAAAACTGGGGAGGGACTTTATACAAGTGATAGGATGAGAGAGAATGGATTGAAGCTGAAAGAGGGGAGATTGACTGGAGATTCAAAAGAAATTCTTTCCAGTGAGAGTGGTGAGACACAGGAACAGGTTGCCCAGGGAGGTTGTGGATGCCCCCTCCCTGGAGGTGGTCGAGGCCAGGTTGCATGAGGCCTTGAGCAACCTGGTCTAGTGGAAGATGTCGCTGCCAAGGCAGTTTTGTGGTGGGAACTAGATGATCTTTAAGGTCCTTTCCAACCCAAACCATTGTATGATTCCCTTATGAACTTCCAAGCATGTCCAGCTCTGATGAGAATCATCAATCTCAAAGTTAAATTCTTAGGACAGAATTGGCCAAGCTCTCGCCATGGTTGCTACACTGATACCATTGCATGGTGCTGAGAGGATCCTGGTGTTTATTCCAGGAAGGTGGTGAACAATGACTGTTTCCTTCACCAGGCAACAATGTGAACCAAAAAAGGCAAAGCCTGCCCACTTGCCTTTATCAATACCTTATCTACGAAATTGCCGAAACTTCCTGTATTAAGATTATTGGGGGCCCAGCTCCTCCTCTGCTATGTTGCTGAACAGGTTTTGTGTCCAAGGTTTCTCCTGGATCTCTCAATATTGGTAGCCCGTTTTTCTAAATCCGGTTTACAGGCTAGCTTGAAACTACCAATGACACATGCACTTAAGGTTAAAAATATTTCACAGCTAATCTCTCTATGGACCATCAGCACAGCAATCTCTGTTTTGACAGGCTCTGTCAAGATTTACTGTTGGCAAGACTGGTAGTATCACTCGCTGGTAAGCAGCCTGGAACATTCATTTCTTGAGGCAAACAGAGGGTAGCAAAACAGAAGTGTTTGTTCTTTCTGTACAGTCTCCACAAGATTGCCCTTCCCCTCCTCTTATTTTGGAGAACTGCTCTTTGCCAGTGCCTTGCTGCAGTGTTTTACATCTCCTAAAGGTATTTTTGTTCATTCACATTGTTCTTTTTGTGACATCTCTGTGATATCACAGAATCATAGGCATTGGAAAGGACCTTTAAAGATCATCAAGGCCAACCCCTCTGCCAGAGCAGGATCACCTAAAGCAGATCACACAGGAACACATCCAGGCATGTCTTTAAAGTCTCCAGAGATGGGCTTCAAAGTTCAAGAGGGACTTCAAAGTTGCATGAGTCACCCAGCCATAATTAACCTTTTCTGCTTGTCTCCAGCCTAGTAAGATAAGGAAAGAGTCTATATCTGCTTGTCCTGTCTCAAGCAAGGAAATTATGCTGGAGAGAGTTTATCAAGAGAAATCTTCAAGGAAGTGACTGAAGTCAACTTGGGTCTTTCCTTTTGTATGACACAGCAGAAATCTATATGAACATCCCTATGAGTGGGCTGGGCTCTTACAAAAACTCTGTAGTAAACACCACAATTAACTACATCCAGCTGCTATCTTCAGGTACTAAAATATTGCGTCCAGGCCACTCTGCACTTGTCTTAATTAATCATGGAGCGTTTTGAGCAACAACCGATTGTGCTTTGTTCCATTATGCAGCTCTGCTTTCTCTCATCTTGTGTTGTGAGAAGAGTTAGGTGAAGCTTCCAGGATTCCTCCTGTGGTCATCACTGGCCTTTATTTTACCAGCGCTGTATTCAGACTCTTGACAGACCATGCAAGGGATACCCATCTAAGCAATCATGAGTCATCCATCTGCACATAATAGGTGCAGCAGTCATGCAAGTGACTAAACTTGGCTCTGTGCTTCTGGAGAGCTCTGCAGGCTTGAGCAGAGCAAAAAGAAAAGCAGTTCTGCAAGCAGTCATCCCAGTGATCATTGCTTAAATGGTACTTTCTCATGGCTCAGTTGGCAGTAACAGCAGAGGGGGACACCTGGAGATGTGATGAAGCTTTGAGATGAGAGGCCACTCTCCTAAAGGTGTTTTCTCCACTTATCAGAAGAATCTGCTTCCCTCGATGCCTGTCTGTTTGCCATTCCTGATGGCTCTTGTCAGGTCTCAGTTCCTTGTACTTGACTGAAGACTTGAAAAGGAAGGAAAAGCAGTAAGACCTTTTCACACCACAAAAGTCTCAATTCTCTTAAAACAAGGTCAGGAAGTGTCTGTGATACCAGGTTCTAGGACAAATAACATGAAGGAAAACTTCTTTCCTGTGAGGGTGCCAGAACCCTGGAGCAGGCCGCCCAGAGATGTCATGGAGTCTCCATCTTTGGAGAGATCCCAAACCCGCATGGACTTTGTGGTCCTGGGTAACCTGCTGTGTGTGACCCTGCCTTAGCATGGGGGTTGCACTGGATGATCTCCAGAGGTCACTTCCATCCCCAACCATGCTTGGATTATGTAATTTGTATTTCCAGAACATTGTTTATGTTGGTGGCATGTGAGGAAGAGGAGTCTGTTTTCCTCATTTGCCCTCTTCTCTTGAGTCCTCTTATTAGCACTGGAGAGGAGGAAAGAACAGCTGATCTATAATGGGCTGTGTTGTTGCAAAAGAGGTGTTGAGTGTTTAGAGGACCAGAGAACTTTATACTGGGGCAGAAACTTCTATATTATGTCTTTTGTGGGAGGGATTAGCTGCATTTCTCCCCACTGCTGAGTGACCAAGGGGGAAAGTTTAGATGATGGGATCCGAGATGGAGGAATTTTTCTTCAACCCTTTTGGAGAACTGGAAATAAAGCTCTGTAGATTTTTTTTTTTTTTTTTAACCTGAATCCTATTGTAGTCCCCATATCTACAGCTTGTTTTAAATTGCTGAGGCCTCCACATTAGTGCCTCTCATACTTGATAATTTCTCCTTTTTATGCAAGCATTTCTCCTTTTTATTCATTAGACTGTAGTCTTGAAAAGTAGAAGAAAATACCTCTGTGATATCTCTACAGGTTTTTCGGTAGATACCATCAGGCATGTTCCCAGGAGACAGCAAGAGGAGCCTTTCTCAGGGACAATGGGGTGGCCAGAGTGGGAGACATATCACACCTTTAGCTATAGGAGTCCCACCCTAGCTGGAGCAGAGAGGAAAGTGCAATTCCACATAGGCAGTCCCATGAGGTACATCACATTACAGAGCACACACCAAAGTGAAACACTGCTTTGGATCAAACCTTGGAATAATGCCTGTAGAGTAAGAATGAAACATGTTGGACAGTAAATGGAATGCTGCAGTGGTTGCTTTAAATCCAAAAGGATGTGGCCATGCCTTTAAATCTGATCTTTCAAAAGGCAGTTTTGGTTGGAAGAGATCTTTAAAATCACCCAGTCCAATCATTAACCAGCACTGCCAGGTCACCACTAAACCATGCCCCTCAGCACCGCATCTGCACAGCTTTTCAATTCCTCCAGGGACAGGGACTCCACCACTGCCTTGGGCAGCCTGTTCCAGGGATTGATAACCTTTTTAGGGAAGAAATTTTCTCATGTCCAACCTAAACCTCCCCTGGGGCAACTCGAGGCCATTTCCTCTTGTCCTGTCACTTATTTCTTGGGAGAAAAGACCAACCCCCACCTGGATCCAGTCTCATTTTCAGGGAGTTGTAGAGAGCCAGAAAATCTCCCTCCCCTCAGTCTCCTTTTCTCCAAGCTGGAAAAAAACTCAATTTCCTCATCTGCTTCGCACAAGACTTGTGATCCAAACCTTTCACCAACATTATTTTCCTTCTCGGGACACCACAGTCCAGCCCCTCAATGTCCTTCTTGAAGTGAGGAGCCCAAAACTGAACCCATTACTTGAGGTGTGGCCTTGCAGTGCTCCTCTTGGCCACACTGTTGCTGATCTGAGCCAGGATTCTGGTGGCCTCGGTAACCTGTGCAGACACTCACTCCTTTACAGTCAGCTATCAACCAACACTCCCAAGTCCACTCAGCCTCCTTTTCTCCAGGCTGAAAACCTCTTCCCTCATCTGGTCATCATCATACTCTTGCTATTTCATCCCCTAAAATCTCCATTTGGTTGGAAGCTGAGTGCCTCTTTACAGACAACCTAAACTCTTGCTTCTTCTCAACAGCAGCTTCATTCCTTCTCAGAAGCAGGGGGCACAACTTGGGATGTATCTAGGACCTAGATAATGAAGCTGCAGCACCTACAAGCAGCTCGCATGCGTACTGGGAGGTGCTGTGAACAGCTTGCAAGCCTCTTGTGTCTTCCGTGCCACAATCTGGCTGCCTTTAGTGTCGGAAGATGAACATTCATGGAATAAAATTGTGCTCCTACTTCCCAGCATTGAAAGCTGAAACCTGCCTTAGAAACTGAGCCACAGTCTTTTCTCGTAACTCTTTATAGCCCTACATGGCACAGTTTGTAGACCATTAATTATCTCTTTGCTTTTCTATCTGTAGTCAAAGAAGGTTTAATCAAACTCATAAATTATACTCTGGGCAGCTTAGCAGGTTAGATGTCAGGATTAAAGAGTGATTTTTTTTCTTTCTTGTGAGGAGGGGGAAAAAAAAAAAGCCTCTGTTTAAAATTTTTAAAAACCCCAATGCTCATTCCCAGATTTTCTTCCTGAGCAGTATGTACTCATAAAAAAAAAAAAATCCCAAAGAATGTTCCCATCCAGAAGCTTCTTCTCCATCTAACAATCAGAGCAGACTGGTATGTGGTTCTTGGAAATGTCACTTTCCTTTCTGGAGCAGTGTCACAGACGTGATTGTGTTAAAAGGTTTTGGCTGATCTTAAGGTACCTGAAGGTGGTGTGGTCTGAGGAACAGCTTCCTCTGATTTTACATAATTCATAATTCCCGAGTATGGGACTTTGAGCTAGCTTATTTTTTGTGTTTGTATATTTTATGGATTTGGGGTATTCGTTTTAGATATATACTTTGGTAGCTAAGTCTGTGTGTGTATGTATGTGTGTGTGTGTATATATATATAAAATAGCAAGTTAGCTAGGAAAAAAGTTAACTAGTCAGTAGAGTTAAAATTTCTAGGATAGATGAGATATTATGATTGGGCAACCTGGTCCATGCCTTGACACAGCCTTTTTCAGGAAGAAATTGTTTCTCATGTCCCTTGGTGCAGCTTGAGGCTGTTTGCTCTTACCCTGTCACTTGCCACTTGGGACAGCAGACCAACACCTACCTTGCATCAGCCTCATTTTCTCCAGGCTGAACAAACTCCTATTCCCTCAGCTGCTTCCTCCAAGACTTGTGCTTTAGACCCTTCATCAGGCTATTTGCCTTCTCTAGACATGCTCCAGCACCTCAATGTCCTCCTTGGAGCAAGTGACTCCAAACTGAAACCCGAATTTGAGGTGTGGCCTTACCAGTGTCCAGTACTGAGANCCTACCTTGCATCAGCCTCATTTTCTCCAGGCTGAACAAACTCCTATTCCCTCAGCTGCTTCCTCCAAGACTTGTGCTTTAGACCCTTCATCAGGCTATTTGCCTTCTCTAGACATGCTCCAGCACCTCAATGTCCTCCTTGGAGCAAGTGACTCCAAACTGAAACCTGAATTTGAGGTGTGGCCTTACCAGTGTCCAGTACTGAGAGGCAACCTCTGCCCTGTTCCTGCTGGCCACACTAATGCTGATTCAAGCCAGGATGCTGGTGGCCTTCTTGGACACCTGGGCACACACTGGTGCAGTCTCCAGTGGTTGTCAAGCAACACTCCCAGGTTCATTTCTGCTGGGCAGTTCCCAACCACTACCCACAGTCTGGAGCATTCCTGGGGTGGTTGTGACCCAAATGCAGGACCCAACCCTTAGCCTAGTTGAACTTAATTCTTTTGGCTCCAGTCCATTGATACAGCTTTGCCAGGTCCCACTGTAGAGCCTATTTATTCTGTTGCTGTACATTGACTGGTGCAAGTGCAGAAGTACTTTCTAGGTGGTTGATTTATACTTTCCAAATACTAATCCAGAACACCCCACCCTGCACAAACCTTTCAAAGAAATGCTTTTTCCATTCTCATACAAGCTGCTGATGTCATGCCCTACTTGATACTCTGCAAGGTGAATTTTCATAGAATCATAGAAGTGATTTGGTTGGAAAAGACCTCTAAGATCATGGAGTCCAGCTGTCAACCCAAGACCACCATGGCAATTACACCATGTCCCAAAGTGCCATGTCCACAGGTTTCTTGCACACCTTCAAGGATGGTGACTCCACCACCTCCCTGGGCAGCCTGTTCCAATGCCTGACCACTCTTTCAGTAAAGAAATGGTTCCTAATACCCAATCTAAACCTCTTGCACAATTTCAGGCCATTTCCTCTTGTTGTGTTGCCTGATAGCAGGGAGAAGAGTCAGACCCCTACCTCCATTCAGCCTCCTTATTGGTAACTGTAGAGAGCAACGAGGTCTCAGTAATGCCTGAACAATGCCAGAGCGTGAGTCCCTTGAAAGTCAGGATTTGTATTCCTGTATTATTTCCATGTTTTTGATAAACATGTGGCATCTCAGCACAAAGAAGAAAGGTGCAGTTTGTGACAGTGAGGGGGAAACCTTCTCCCTGTTAGGCACTGCAGCTGACTGCCTGTGACTCTTAGAATCACAGAACAGTTTGATTTGGAGGCAACCATATAGATCAGCTAGTTCCAAACCCCATGCCATGGGAAGGGACACTTTTCACTAGACCAGGTTGCTCAAGGCCTTGTCCAACCTGACCTTGAACACCTCCAGAGGAGGGGCATCCACAACCTCCCTACCCAACCTGTTCTAGTGTCTCATCACCTTCACTCTAAAGAATTTCTTTGTAACATCCAGTCTCAATCAACCCTCCCTAGGCACGAAACCTCCCTAGGCCCATTTGGGACTAAAATTCTATGCACAGAAACCCACCAAAGGGAAAAAAAAAAAACCAAACTTTTCCATCCTCTGGCCAGAATAAGCATTTTTTTAAAATTATTGCTGGAAACATACCTGAAGTCCACCAGACAGTGAAAGTTGGACCATAACTTGTTTGCTTAACTCACCGCTAGCACAATAAATGACTTGCATAAGGCAATGCTTTTCGCATTGTTCAAAGAGCAAGGATTATACAAACGGCCTATTGTGTGTAAGAGTGTTCTGCTGCTTTAACTTTCTTGGATGCAAGAATGACTCAATAAAAAAAACCCACAACTCAAGTCCTGGTTATAATTTGATGGGAAACTACAAGGCTGCAGTTTGTTGCTTCCTTTCACTTCAGCTTTGTTAACCTTGGAAAACAAGGCCATGATGATGTTGTTGTAATTGTCATTGTTATCAATTTTTAATTTTTTTTTTTTTTTAATTAACCTTTTCTCTTGGTCAGATCAGCAGGTCTGTAGTCAGAAGATTTTTCTCCAGAGTTTTTTTGCTGACCTCTGTTGCATGAGCCATTTGTTGTAGAAACGACTTTTTTACTCTGGAACCTCAATCATCATGAGGAGCACAGGGAAACCTTTTGGTCTCTCTTTCCCAGTGGCTGTCCTCATTGTTTTCATGACTCTGTGTGGAAAAGCTGCAGGTTTACGATACCGTCAAAGCCTCAGAAATAAGATCTAGTTTACCAGTTACAGACTTTCAGCATAGTGGGGATTGAAAGGAACATCTGGAGATCATTCAGTCCAATCCCACTCTTCTAAAGGAAGGGTCACCCACAGCAGGTTGCCCAAGATCATAATGTCCAGGTGGGTTTAGAATCACTCCAGAGATGGAGAATCCACAACCTTTGTGGGCAGCCTGCTCCAGGGCTCCAGCACTCTCACAGCAAAGAAGTTTTTCTTTATGTTCAGATAGAACCTCCTGTGTTTCAGTTTGTTCCCATTGTCTGTTGTCCTGTCACTGTGTACTGTCAAAGAGTCCAGCCCCATCTTCTTTGTCTCCTTCACTATAGGTAGTAATGGGTATTAAGATCCCCTCTCAGTCTACTCTTCTCTAAGCTCTACAAAGCCTCAGGTCTCTCAGCCTTTCCTCAGCATTTTGGTAGCCTCCACTGGACTTTTTCCAGTAGTGTTTTGTCATATTTTGAACTGGCAAGCACTGGATGTGGCCTCAAGTTAGAGGAGAACCACTTTGTGACTTACATCAACCTCTAAGTTTATTCATCATGTTCCTTTTTTTGTCTGCTCACAGGTACCTTCTCAGACAAAGCAGCTCTTTCACCTTTCTGACTCCAGGACCACACTGGGTTTTCACTCTGGTGAGTAAAACAACTGGTGGGCACATGTTACTGCAGCACTTAAACAAAAGCAGGAATACAAAGCTGAGAGTCCCTCTGTATGGAGAAGAAATGAAATCACCACATTCCTCTTTACCTGGATAGACCCCTTGTAAGCCACTGAGTCTTCCTGAGCTTTAGCTGGAGGGTACTTTTTGCACACAGGGATTAAAGGGAGCCAGGATATCCTGGACACTGTTTTCTTTATGAACTTCTTATTTCTGATGTGTCTCAGCAGTTCCACTAAGCTGGCAATGCAATAGGTAAGATGTAAAAAACATGGTGTGGAAATCAACCTTCTCTGTTTTTTATCTTGAATGCAAAATTTTATATTTTATCTCTTGATAGCGAAGCTACTTAGAGCAATTAGCATGGCCTAATTGCTGTTGACCTTGGTTTTTCCATCCTTTAATATGCATCCCTTACCAGGGAAGCTCTTCACAATGAGGGCTATGGAACAGTGCCCAGAGATGTGGTTGAGGCCCCTGGAGACATTCAAAGTCAAGCTTGATGGGACCCCGAGCAAACTGCTTGGAGATGTCCCTGCTCACTACAAGGAGATTGGACAGGATTAACCTTGAGAGTCCCTTCCAACTTGATGCATTTTCTGTTTCTCTGAATTGGTTCATGCCCTCGAGCTGGCAGACACACCACTCTGGAGAGTTAGCCAGAGGACCTACACTAGCTTTGTCCTCTGGGCTGCTGCTTTGTGCAGTCTGTCCAGCTTCATGTACTGAGGATTTCAAGGTGATTAGTCAGCTGAAGTAGGTGTTTAATACTTGGTGTTGTCTGTACAGATCTTGTCCCATTGTAAAGCTCACTTTCATGAGCTGCCTAAGCTGATTTACCCTCTGCTGCCTCTGGAAGGGTTGATCATCTCAATCAGCAAACCAATCTGGTTGAAAAACTTGCCTTGCAAATAAAACCAGAGGTTTTTCACAAAATTAACTAGGTTGGAAGAGACCTGTAGGATCATTGAGTCCAACCTATCACCTAACCCTTCTAACTAACTAAACTGTGGCATTAAGTACCTCATCCGGCCTCCTTTTAAACACCTCCAGGGATGGTGACTCCACCACCTCCCCATGCAGCCCATTCCAATGCAAATCACTCTTTCCGTGAAGAATTTCTTCCTAACATCCAGCCTAAACACGCCTTGGCACAGTTTGAGACTGTGTCCTCTTGCTCTGTCACTGGGTGCCTGGGAGAAGAGACCGACCCCTGCCTGGCTACAACCTCCTTTAAGGTAGTTGTAGATGAGCTGATCCAGCACAAGCTGTGTGAATGGCTGTGTTGGCATGGGGAATGCCCTGAGAATGTGTCTGAAGGTGGGGAAAAAGACAGTAGTACCTTTTTATGAAGGAAATCCCATCTAAAATGAGGTGGACTTTCTTGTGTGTGTACATTTAGGACAAGCACTTTGCTGATTGTGCCTTGAAGGGAGACACGAAGGAACTTTGAGGGTGGTAAGACACTGGCCCAGGTTGCCCAGAGAGGTGGCAGATGTCCCCTCCCTGGAACCGATCCAGGTTAGGTTGGACAGGACTGAGCAACCTGACCTAGTCAACGGTGTCCCTGCCGGGGGGCTAGACTAGGTAACCTTTAAATGTCCTTTCCAACTCAAACCAGTCTGAGATTTCAATGTGAAACTTTGAGGCTACACAAACACCAACTCAGTGTGGGAGTGGATGAAACCAAACCCTAAGCTCTTGGGTTTTGTTTTTTTATCTTCTGCCTCATTTTAGCAACTTTCATCTGGTGACTACAACTACATTAAACATGCACATTTGAATAATACAAAACCCTAGAAACTGCATCTTTTCATATGTGAAAATATTGTGTCTAACCCCACAAATTAAAAGCATTTTGACTGAGTTTCAAGTTATTCCTGTTGTCTGCATGGGTCTTTTTTTAATGTACTTTTATTTGACTCTAAGCATACTCAGTCCAAATCTCAATTACTATTAGAATTTATTGTCTGACATGAAAGACTGCAAAAAGCAACGAAACTGCTTTTGAAGGATTTAATTGCTTATCTGCACTCCTGCATCGTGTCCTTCATCAACCTGGTCCACTGCCTCTTCTCCCTTCAAGTCCAAGCAGCTTCATTTGCAGGTACAGATAGTGGGTGCCCCTGAACTCTAGCTCTCTTCAGGAGATTGCAGTTTCCCCGTGAATGGAATCATAGAATTGTTTCAGTTGGAGAATACCTCAAAGGTCATCAAACCCAACTGTCAACCCAACATGACTGTGGCCATTAAATCAAGTCCTGAAGTGCCATGTTTACACATTTCTTGAATACCTCCAGGGATGGTAACTCCACCACTGTGGGCAGCCTGTTCCAATGCCTGACCACTCTTGCAGGAAAGAAATTTTTCCTTATCTCCAATCTAAACCTCTCCATTTCAGGCCATTTCCTCTTGTCCTATCATCTATTTCTAGGGACAAAAGACCAAACCCCACCTCTCCAGCATCCTTTCAGGGAGTTGTAGGGATTAGTCTCGAACTGACACAGAAGAGAAACAAATACAGCAGGGAAAGAATAATGGGGAGCACAGAGCTATGTGCTGCAGTTGCCCAGCAGACATACCCTTACTGATGGCCAGGGATCAGGTCTCTGCTTAGAGGCTTTGCCAATGTAATTATAGAAGGCTTTAGTCTGGAAAGGACTTTTAAAGGTCATCTAGCCCAAAATTTTCTCCAGGCTAAACACCCCCAGTTTCCTCAGCTGCCTTTCTCAGAAGACTTGTGCTATAGATCCTTCAGCATCTTCTTTGCCGCCCTTTGGGCAGGCTCCAGCACCAAAATGTCCTTCTTGAAGTGAGGAGTACTTTAAACCCATCTCACCTCTGGAGGCATAAAAAGGACACTTGGCTTAGTTAACCACTTCCCCTAGAGACTCAGACCAGGTATATTTTCCAGATGTTTGGCCAAAGTTCTGCTCAAACTGAGGCGTGAAGAGATTATTGCTGACATACATTGACCAGAGCACTGTATTTTGGCACCAGCTTGTTGTAGGCAAGCAGGAACTCAACTTTTCTTGATGTCATGTCTCATGAACTGGAATTGGAGTCACAGAAGGAGTTTTCTTCCCTCATGACCACTATGTACTCAAATGCCACTCACAAACAGCACCTCTTTGTGCCATAGTTTGTGCAGCTGTTTGGCCAAAAGTCTAAATTGTACCTGGCCTGAACATCTAGGGGAAGTGGTTAACTAAGCCAAGTGTCCTTTTCATGCCTCTAGAAGTGGGATGGGTTTAAATAGCCCCTTACCATCAGAAGGACATTCTGATGCTGGAGCACATCCAAAGAAGGGCAACAAAGCTGATGAAGGGTCTAGAGCATATGTCTTGTGATGAACAGTTGAAGAAACTGAGGTTGTTCAACCTGGAGAAAAGGTGGCTGAGGGGAGACCTGATTTTCTACAACTCCCTGAAAGGAGGTAGGAGGCAGGTGGTAACTGGTCTCTTCTACTAGGGGACAAGTAATAGGACAAGAGGAAATGGCCTCAAATTTCACCAGAAGAGGCTTAAGTTCAGCATTAGGTAAAATTCCATTTCTAAAAGGGTTGACAAACCCTGGAACAGGCTGCTCAGGGAGGTGGAGGAGTCACCATCCCTGGAGGGACTTAAAAGCTGTGTAGATGTGCTGTTGAGGGCCGTGGTTTAGTGGTGACCTGGCAGTGCTGGGTTGATGGACTGGATGACCTTGCAGGTCTCATCCAACCAAAACAATGCTATGATTTTATGAAAGAGGACTGCTGTGTACTCTGCATAATTCTAAGACAAGACTAAGACAGTTTGGGTTCAAACATCCCCTGTATAGGTTCTGACTGGAAGAGGTTACTCATGACCTGTTTTCCTTTTGTCCTTTTCATTAAGGAAGATTCTTTTATGAGAAACAGGCCCTTGATCTTTGTTGACTTAACAGTCCTGATGCACATTCCTCACCTGAAGCCTTATTGGTGTTTTATGACTTCAGGTGGGCAATAAGCAGTAAAAACCCAGACTGATCCCTAGAGAACAAAATATCCTGGGTTTAGACAAAAGCCCTTGGTAGGAGAGAGGAAACAAGATGACTAGAATTGTTTTCAGATTGAAAACCGGCACAGTCTTGAGACGTTCCTGGGAGCTTTAATCAGAATCCTTGCTATATAATCAGCATTCATGCTCATGGCATTGTTTGGGTCTTGCTTAAAGTCACACGACATTTAGATTTCACCTCCCAGTTAGCAAGCTTTATGCTTTTCCCTTACAATACCTCTTTGAGGAGTCTCAGCTGGGTCTCACGGTCTGCCACAGTTTAATAACTTCTGGAGAAGTAACATTTTCCACATGACTGGGCTTTCGTGAGAAGGTTCGTGTAGCAGATCTCTGGTGGCGACCACCTCAAAAATGTGAGACAACAGTGCCGTAGCAGTTGCTTTTCTGTCATGTGGCTTTAAACGCCCAGATTTGAGCAGTCTGAGAGGTTGTTTTCTTGGAATCTTTTTCTTCTGGCCTGACACAGGAACGTTAGAGCTGGCTCTGGCCTGAAATGTCTACGTTTTGGTATGAAACTATATTGGGCAAAGGAAATGGGGTCCAGCCAGTGAACAGTCCTCCAATGAGTCTAGCCAGTTTAAAAACAAAAACTTTTTTGGCTTTCCTTTCGTGTCTGGGCTTTGGTCTGGAGCTGTACGTTCAAGATGTTAATGTACTTGACTGCATAAGGAATGAATAACACTGGGAGCAGAAAGGCGTGGTGGTGCCTTTTGTCTTGATTGCAAGTTTTCTTCTGTGAAATAGATGCTAATATCCTCGACACACATATGGGAAAAATAATCTGCAGACCAAAGAGGTGTGGTTAGAGCAGGGTTTGATAAATAACCCAGCCTGAATATTTTACTAAACCTTAGAAAGGAAGAAAAAAAGAGAGAGAGACAACAAAACTCCAAATGTCTGCAGTTTGCATGTGTTCCCAAGCCTGCCAAAGGTCTGCTTTAAAAGTCTGGCGTGTGCTAGGAGATTAATTCAGTGTCAGTGCTATAAATACAGTCAGACTTAGTGGCTAATGTGAGAACTTTCTCCTCTGCAGTTAATAAATCTATCAGTGAAGCAACTTATGTGACAGAGTCAGTATCTTGTCATTGTGAAAACAAAGCAAACAGAAAGGCTGCAAACAAAACACACACACAAAAATAAAAACACTCAAAACTGAACTAAAACAACACAACCAAACAAAATAACACCCAAACAAGCCAAACAGTAACCAAAACCAAGCAAAACAGAAAAACTGAAGTTATTGGCAGAATTTATGCTTGAATCCACTTCTATAGCTGAGCTAACAGATCTACAAGGCAACTGAAAGGAGGTAGGAGTGAGGAGGAGGTTGGTGTCTTCTCCCTAGAAACAAGTGACAGGACAAGAGGAAATAGCCTTAAGTTGCACCAGAGGAGGTTTAGTTTGGACATTGCAAGAAATGTTTTCTTTGAAAGGGTTCTCAAACACTGGAACTGAATTCTCAGGGAGGTGGTTGAATCTCCATCCCTTGAAGTGTTTAAAAGATGCAGAGATGTGGTGCTGAGGGATGTGGTTTAGCACCAGCTACAGCTGGAGTCCCACGTCACGTTCCGGGCTCCCCAGTTCAAGAGAGACAGGAAACTACTGGAGGCTGGGAAGCTGGTGAGGGGCCTGGAGCATCTTGCTAAGGAGGAAAGACTGAGAGATATGAAACTGTTGAGCCTGGAGAAGGGTGGTCTGAGAGGGGATCTTCTTAGTGTTCAGCAAGAGGTAAAAGGAGGGCGGAGGGAGATGGGGCAAGAAGTTGAGGTCAGACCCTTATAAGTGGTGCCCAGTAACAGGATGTAAAACAATGGACGCAAACTATTTCACCTAAATATAAGGAGAATTTTCTTTGCTTGGAGTGTGGTGGAGCCCTGGAGCAGGCTGCTTAGAGAGGTTGTGGAGTCTTATTCTCTGGAGAGATTCCAAACCTGCCCAGACACAATCCTGGACAACCTGCTGTGGGTGCCCTTGCTTTAGCAGGGCTTGGACTGAATGATGCCCGAAAGTCCCTGCCAACCCTCACTGTGCTGGGATTCTATGACTAGAGCACAAAACTGAGTTTTGCTGAATTTCAGAGCGGATTTGAATTCTCTCTGCTGCTGCCCAGAGGGTGTTTTCCTCACTTCACCTGCTTCAGTGTCTGGGTATGGTAAATTGATAAATAAGATGTAGACCAATGTAAAAATATAAAATGCCACCTTTTTTTCCCTTGTACTTGATGAAGTGGAAGAAGATGAACTTGACTCAGTCTGGAATGTTGAAAGACAAGGGTCAAACACAGGAACCAAATCATGGACAACCAAACATTTCATGCTTGTGACCCATCTTTTTTTCCAGGCTGAGTGATCTGCAGGCTGGCACAGTCTAACAGGATGAGTCCACAGTTGGGTTTCCATTATCTGGGTACTGAAAAAATAATGTAGAAACCCAGATAGAATAGAAGTAGTGGGAGGTATCAGGAAGCTCAGTGCAGATGTCTTTGATCATTGTTCCACTGGCTTGTACTCCTCCTTGGAAAGGAAAACAGCCAAGAGCTGCCTGGCCACCAGCAGCTTCATCTTTCTTCTACTAAAACCTTTATTCTTTAAGCCTGACACATTCCTAACAGGGATACTTCAGCCACAGCTCTCTTCTGGCTATGTCCAAAGTAACTAATTCAATAGGTGATCAAAGTGCCCTCCCATAGATGTGTTCAGCTATTCAGGGAACTGCACTGTAAAACAAATCTCAGATACACAGTAAGAATCCCCTGAATAAAAAAATTCAATTCTGCCATTCAGTGAGACCTGGACAGGCTGCAGAGTTGGGTGAAGGGGAACCTTGTGAAGTTCCAGAAGAGCAAATGTAGGGTCCTGCACTCGAGGAGGAATGACCCCAGCACAGGCAAGGTCTGCTGCTGGCAAGCAGCTCTGTGGAGAAGGACAACTATGTGCCAGCAGTGTGCCCTTATGGTCAAGGACACTATTGGTCTCCTAGAGTACATGAAGTACTCTTGTATAGCCTGTATGGCCAGCAGGTCAAGGGAGATTCTCTTTCCCTCTACTCTCTCCTAGTCAGGCCATATGTGGAATTTTTGATCTGATTCTGGTCTCAGTTAAACAGAAACAGAGAGGTATTGGAGAGAGTCCAGTGGAGGCTACAAAGATGCTGAGGGGCCTGGAGCATCTCTGTGAGGAGGAAAGGCTGAGAGGCCTGAGGCTGTTTAGCCTGGAGAAGAGCAGCCTAAGAGGAGGTCTTCTCAATGCTGATCAATATCTAAAAGGCAGGAATCAAGAGGATGGGGCCAGACTCTTGTCAGTGTTGCCCAGTGACAGGAAAGGAACAACAGGCACAAACTGGAACCCAGCAGGTTCCATCTGAACATGGAGAAGAACTTTACTGTGAGAGTGGTGGAACCCTGGAGCAGGCTGGCCAGAGAGGCTGTAGAATCTCCTTCTCTGGAGAGATTCCAAACCCACCTGGACATTGTGATCCTGGCCAACCTGCCGTGGGTGACCCTGCTTTAACAGAGTGGGTGCCCTAGATGATCTCCAGAAGTCTCTTCCATTCTCTACCTTGCTGGGATTCTGTGAATTGAATCTGAAATAATCTCACTATGATAACCTCTTTATTCTGCGCTCCTACTGCAATTTGCTACGTAAGACTGTACTCACAACAGCAATTATGGGAGTGCAGAGGAACAAGATTATGGGCATGTAATTTAGAGGTATTGATCAGATGTCAAATCCCATAGAGTCATAGAATTGTTTCAGTTGGAAGAGACCTCTAAGATCATCAAGTCTAACCTTCAACCTAACACCACCATAGCCACTAAACTACATCCCAAAGTGCCATGTATATGTTTTTTCTTGGACACTTCCAGGCATGGTGACTCCTCCACCTCCCTGGGCAGCCTGTTCCAATGCCTGACCACTTTCAGTAAAGAATCTTTTCCCTAATACCCAGTCTAAACCTCCCCTGCACAGTTTCAGCCCATTTCTTCTCATTCATTCACCTGACACTAGGGAGAAGAGATCATCCCCCACCTCACTCCAGCCTCCTCTCAGGGAGTTGCAGAGAGCAATACAACAGCATAAACATGCTTTGGATTTCTTATCAGCCTTTTTGTTTGTTTCAGTTTTTGGAGTTAGTTGGAGGTGTTAAGAAAGAAAATGTCTATAGCCTACTGTATAAAAAAAATCAAACCAGAACTTTCCTTCTGAACTCCTATCTGTTTTATTTCTTACAGAAGAGGAAGCGCCGAGAGAAGGACGAGGATTTAGTCAGTCTCTGCAGTCTTGACTTTAAGGTAACCAAAACACTCTGCTCTACAACATTGTGCAATCCTCTCCACTCTAGTGGCTTCTGCAGAGGAAAGCTCTGCTTGCTGTGTTTGCATTTCACTGTCCTCAGTTTAGAGACACATACAGCTGTGTTTGCTCTCACATACACCTCTGGGGTGGGCTGAGTCCTGCTGGTGGTATCCGTAACAGTTTAAGATCTCCTGGTTTAATCATTTAAATTCTAAACTTGCCACAGTTGTAATGTTGTGTGAAACAAATGTGTGTAACACACACCCCCTGCCCCCCACTAAGCATTTTCATGTGCCAAGGAAGCAGAGCTGTGCAAAGCTCCTTCGAATGTTGCTTTTGTTTGACTTTAGTTACTGCACTGCATTGTATTGCAAACAAGCTGGACTGGCTGGGTGGCAAATTGTTTTTAAAGCTGTGGATTAACCTGACATGCCAGAAGTGTGCTCAGGTGGTCAAGAAGGCTAACAGAATCCTGGCTTGGATCAGCAATAGCATGACAAGCAGGACCAGGGAAGTGATTGTTCCCCAATACTTGGCATTGGTGAGGCCACACCTTGAGTACTTAGTTCAATTTTGGGCCCTTCTGGAGCAGGTCCCGAGACGGGCAAGGAAGTTGGCGAAGGAACTAGAGAACAGCTCTTGTGAGGAGCAGCTGGGGTTATTTAGCCTGGAGCAAAGGAAGATGAGGGGAGACCTTCTGGCTTCCTGCAACTCCCCCAAAGGAGTTTGGAGCCAGTGGGCATCAGTCTCTTCTCCCAAGTAACAAGTCACAGGACAAGAGAAAATGGTCTCCGTTCTCACCAGGGCAGGTTTAAGTTGGACACTGAAAGAAACTTTTTATTTGAAAGGATTGTCAAACCCTGGAACAGGCTCCCCAGCGAGGGAGGTGGTTGAATCTCTATCCCTGGAGGTGTTTAAAAGACAAATAGATATGCTGGTGAGGGACATGGTTTAGCACGAACCTTGATAGAGATAGAAGACAGTTGGCTTCTATGGTCTCGAATGTGTTTTCCAACCAAAACGATTCGATGGCTTGCAGTGGGTGAGGAGGTGCAGAGCTGCATCTTGCCCCAGTGACTCTTGTCTGAAACTGCTTTTCCCTGTCCTGAAGATCTCATTGTCAGACACCTCTGTGAATAGGGGAAGGAAGAGAAACAGGGTTTTCCCTAGGAAGGTGGCTACGGAGTTGAGTGTTAACTAAGTGTCTTTTAGGGTTTATTAGGCTGAGATTAAAAGTAATTTGTTAGTGGGGAATTTCCTGTTTGACCTAATGGCCAGGGCATCCTCTGGTGTTGTCACTGCATTTCTGCATTATTTATTAGCCTCAGCCTGACTACTGGATGCTTTCAGTAACCATCACGTCCTGTCCATCAGGCAAACTGAGCTTTGAGCTCTCTAGGCTAGATCTCCTGTCCTAGATAAGACCACCCCAGTAATTTCCCAGCAGGGGAGGGAAAAGAGCAAAGAAAGATTATCTGCAGAGGGCTGTGACACAGCAGTGCTGATGCCTCTGAAATGACTGTGTTTTGGGCTTGTTTTGTTTCTGAGCTCTTTTCTTTTATTCTGATGCAGATGGCAGTGTTATGGCTCAGAAATCTCCCCTCAGGGAAGAGGATTTTCTTTTTCTTTTCTTTGTTATCTTTTTAATTGAACTACCTTTTCATGTGTTGGACAAACTTGCCTGAGTTAGGGTTTCTCTCACAAAGCAAATCCCTTCAAGGTGAAACTAAAATATCAACAGTAATTTGGGTACTCACCTTTTAAGAGTTTTAACAGAAATCTTCCAAGGAGAAAGGGAAATCCCAAGGCTGATACAGTCAAAGTTCAGGCTGCAGCTTTTCTTTAACCTTTTTTAACCGTTAAGACTTTTAAACTTGTTCTTTTGGAATGGGGTCAGGCTCTCCTGGACATTTGAGTCCAACAAGAACAGGCACCACCAGTATTCTTGTTAAAAAAACATTAACAATACTGATCGGATTGTCGTTTTTAAGCTTTTTTGGACCATCTCTCAGGGTAATTAAAAGTTTCAAAAGCTCCCCAGTCAACTATCTGTAGTCACATTTTCAAAGCACATCACCAGAACTTCTGAGTCTTGTTGAGCACTTTGTGATTATTCTTTTCTATGTCTAGATTTGATGAGGGTGAACCAATGGCCTAAAATTTGGCTCCATCAGGCACAGATCTATCTATTTCCTTGATGAAATAAGAGCAGATCAAGCTAATTTCAGAACATTGCTGTCAAACCATGCATTGTTTATCCCTGTTTTACAGATGGGAACTGATTTTTGACAGCTTCTCTCTACAAAGTGTCTAACTCCACAGCATCACTGTTCTTTCAGCTCCACTCGCTCCTCCAGCAAACAGAGCTCAGCTGACAGGCTGTTGTTTTGTCACTATACTTGTGATAACAGAGGAGTTTTGCCAGCATATTGCACTCGCACGCCTACTAGACATAGTTTTTGCTGACAAAACTGCTGCAGAGATGGTGATCCCACCAAGGGCTTCTTCAGAGCAAGGAGCTGCACCCTAGTATCCCAGACTTGGCAGCCTACCCAATGTTTAAAATAAAGGTAGAGGGGAAGAGATTCTTTAATTGCTGTGTGTACCTGTCTCTGAAAGGTCGAGCAGCCCTTTAATGATGTTTAAACTCTACATGTTTTAAGATCATGGTTCTGCATACCAGGAAGATGGAATGCAAACTGGCTAGGAAGTTCAGGCCAGCCCAGACCCAGGGCTATTCTTGTTTATTTGGGCTCATTAACCTCCTCCTTGCCACCCAGAGGCCTACTCAAAACCAAACCAGGTTTCTTAAGCTTCTAGTTTGACTTACAGCCTAAAAACTTACAATTGTTACCAAAATATAAGTACGAGGTTACAACCTGTCAAGGGTTAGGGCTGCAGCAGGCACTAAAATCAGTGACAGAGGCTCTCCGTGAACCCCTCTGCCTTCCCAAAAGGAGAGAGACTTATGGGTTGGGAAAGAAACTAAACCAATTTAGTGAAAACAATAACAGTAAAAGGAAATATATTCAAATATATACAAAACTAGTATCAACCTCAACCTGTGATGGCAACGATGTCACCATCACCACTGATGCTGAGGGCATGCACTAGGGAAGTACCAGACTGAACTCAATGACAGATGGGAACCAAATTCAGGAGCTGCACTTTGGGACTGGATTCAGGAACACACAGATTGGGATCAAAAGCAGAAGGATCAGTCCTCAGACACCAACCACTGAAAAAGAGGCTTTACTCTGGTGATGCCTCAGCTTTACACTGAAGATGACATCCGTGGGATGGGATCCCTTGTTGGTCAGTTTAGTGTCACCTGTCCTGTCTGCTACTGCTACTCATCACTTACTGCACCTCATTATGGGACACAAAATGTAGCAGTGCCTTTACTGTGCATAGGGGCAACTCTAACCAAGTATGCAGCCGAGCCCTGAGCAGTGACTGCCCATCAGCACTGTCACTGCTAGAAGCAGTCACTTGGTGCAAACCTGCCCTGAACTTCAGCAAGTGCAGTTCCTGAGAAGAGCCTGAACTGAGAAGTCAAATCACTGACCAGAGTTTGTTCTGCTTTAGCTCAAACCAGGACACAACCTGAGACCACAGTTACAGCATCCACTTCCTTCAGGACTGAGCCAGCCCTTTCCTTGTGCCAAAACGTCCTCTGGGGAGAAAAAGGATACTGTTTTCCCCAGACTGTGTCTGAAGCTGTGGCTGTTGATAATTGTCTGGGTAGAAGCAAAAGGAGAGTGAATTGCAGTGCAGGGTTAGAAGCAAGAAATGGAGGGAAGGAATTTATGCAACAGATCTTTAGGTTTTAAAAGTGAGTGTTATTTTTGCTCTTCAGGTAGGCTTCTGACTGACTTTTCATGAAGTGATGACATCTAAGCTGGTTCCACAGTTACATAAGGTGTTGGATGATTCATGGGAGGAAGTAGGACTGTGAGTGTTTTGAAGGTGTGCATATCTTGATGTTTGTTAGCAACTAGATAAATACTTTCCAGTATATGACGGGGAACAGACAGCTGCGCCGGTGGATTTCACCGGAGGCAAAGTGAAGCCAGGCTGAGTAATGTGTAAGAATCACGTCTGGTCTGGATGTTTTCTGTTAGTTATGGGATGTCTTTGTAAGGCTTTAGAAAGAGGGATTTCAGAAAGGAAGTGAAGTCATGGTGAGGACCCTTTTTATGAACTCCATCCAGGGTCCTCAAAGCCTTACTCACCTTTTTGGAACAATTCTATGACTGTTACTCAGTGCAAACAAGCCCTAGAGTTGTACTAGTTATGGTAGCAAAGATGACAAAGCTGATAGTGACGATCTCTCCGGAGAAAGTAGATAAATACTGCATTTTTAGAGGAGGGGGAAAGAGAATCGTTGTCTTCCTGCATTCTTGCTGATCCAGTGTCTTTCCATGTTCAGAGTCTTCACAAGCAGCTTAGTTTCAGGAAAAGATAACACAGAGTAAAGATCATAGAATGGTTTCAATTGGAAGAGAACTTCAGAGGTCATCTAGTACAGCCCTCCTCCAGTGAGCAAGGAGATGCTCCACTAGATCAGATTGCTCAAAGCCTTGTCAAGCCTGATCTTGAATATCTCCAGGGATGGGGCCTCAACTGCCTTCCTGGACAACCTGTTCCAGTGTTCCACCACCCTCATGGTAAAGAACTTGTTCCTAACATCCAATCTAAATCTCTGCTCTAAAGATCATCACTAAACAAGGCAAGAAACTTCAGTGCTAACTTCTTCCTCTTGATATCACAGAATTTCAACACAGGGTGGGGAATTGGAAGGAACTTCTGTAGATCATCCAATCCAAGCCCTCTGCTAAAGCAGTCACCCACAGCAGGTTGCCTAGGATCACAATGTCCAAGCGGATTTGAAATCTCTTCAGAGAAGGAGACTCCACAATCTCTCTAGGCAGCTTGCTCCAGGGCTCCAGCACCCTCACAGGAAAGAAGTTTAAATGGAACCTCCTAGATTCCAATCGTGCCCGTTACCCCTTGTCCTATCACTAGGCACCACTGAAAAAAAAGTCTTGCTCCCTCTCTTTAGATATTGATCATAACTGAGAAGATTCTCTCTCTGGGCTGCTCTTCTCCAGGCTCAACAGTCCCAGGTCTCTCAGCCTTTCATCCACAGAGAGATGCTCCAGTCCTCAATATATATGCCCACAAGCTTTAAAAGAAACAACAAAACCAGTGCTTCCCTTCTCCCTTCCCCCTCCCAAAGACACAAACACTCTATAGAGGACTTTTACGAGGATTTTATTGGCGTGTCTGATTCATGCAAGAACGTGCCTGTGCATACGTTACAAAGCTGCGTTTGGAAACAGACTTTGATCACAACGAACATCTCTGGCATTGGCTACACCACACCACTCCGAAAAACAACATTTGGCACGTGAGCAGCTTGGGAGCTGAAATCAACTGTAGCTTCTCGCTCCATTACTCTGTCACTGGAGTAGATGTTGTGTTTAATAACATCACGGACTCAGCGGTCCATGTGTGCCACTGTCGCATTGGTATTCATAAGATGGAAATTGCTTTTCTGGCCCCAGCACCACCAGTCATGGAGTCAGAGAATGACTTTGGTTGGATGGAACCTTTCAAAGCTGTCTAGTCCAACCTCCCTTGCAGCCAGCAGGGACATCTGTAACTAGAACAGGTTGCTCAGACACCCAGGCAACCTGGAATGGATCCAGGATTGGGACAACTACCACCTCTCTGGGCAATCTGGGACAGGGCCTTACCACCCTTAGTGTAAAAGGTTTCCTTTTCTCAAGTCTAAATCTCCGTGTTTGAGTTCGAAACCATCACCCCTTGTTCTGTCACAACAGACCCTGACAAAAAGTCTGTTCCCAGCTTTCTTCTCAGCCCCTTTAAGTCCTGAAAGGCCACCAGAAAGTCTCCCTGGAGCCTCTTCTTTTCCAGCCTGAACAATCCCAACTCTCTTAGCCTGGCCTCACTGCAGAGGGCTTCCAGCCCTCCCATCATTGTTGTGACCTCCTCTGGCCCCACTCCAACAGGTCCATATCTCTGCTGTGCTGAGGACTCCAGAGCTGGCCCTAGTACTGCAGATGGGGTCTCAGCAGAGAGGAGCAGAATCTTCTCCCTCCACCTGCTGCCCACACTGCTGGAGATCAGCCCAGGACAGAGTTGCCTCTAGGCTGTGAACGCCCATTGGCAGCTCATGTCCAGCTTTCCATCCATCAGCACCCCCAAGTCCTTCCCCAGCCCTTCACTCCACTACCAGCCTGTACTGATACTGGGGATTGCCCTGAAGCAGGTACACAAACTTGCACTTGGCCTTGTTGAAACTCATGATGTTTTCTTAGACATACTTCTCAAGCTCTTCCAGGTCCCTCTGGATGCATCCCATCCCTTTGTGTCAACCACACCACTCAACTTTGTGTCATCAGCAGATGTTCAGAGGTGGTTGAGGCAACTCTTTTACTACAGATCTGCAGAACATCCTAGGTTGTATTTCATTGAAAATGCCTCTGCACTTTGGGCTGGGATTTAGAGTTTTTTTTATTTAGAACTGCATAATGAAACTAATTATAGTGACCTCCCACCATCCAAAATAAATGCTGGATTCCAGACTGGCTCGTAAACTTTTCAGATGACCCAATAGTCTCTTGATGGGTCATAGCTTACTTTCGCTCATTTTCCAGAATCCTGCTCTGAATTTGGCTCAGAATATAAATATCTGGGAGCGGAATGTTAAACACAGCTCATCGGCAGTAAACAACTTGGTCTATGGTGGAGAGGGTCTGACTTCCCTGGGTGCATGAACATGTATGGGAGAAGATGATTCCCTGTGGAGATCTTATTTATTCCAGTCCTTGAGTGTTCTGCATGTTATGCTATATATAGCATGTTAAGAATAGCTGTAAAGCGAGGGTTTGAGGTGGATTTTGGTTCCTAGTCAATAGGATTTCAAAACATAACAAGCAGCACAATGAAAGCAACTCTGCCATGAGTGGAATTGGATGCTTTCGTTTTCGCCGAGACTTGGAGTCGCCAAAGGGATTAAAATGTCGCAGGTTCTTTCTTTGAAGAAATTGAATCCAGATGTCAGGCACATTACAGGCATCCAGGAGCTGTGAAAATTGGGAATACTGCCTATTGAGGAGTACCCCCCTGTCTCCAGGCTCTTGCTAATCATAGAATTGTTTTGGTTGGAAAAGACCCCTAAGACCACCATGGCCATTAAACCATGTCCCAAAGTGCCCCGTCCACACCTTTCTTGAACCATCTCCACCACCATAATGGTGACCCCACCACCTCCCTGAGCAGCCCGTTTCAATGCCTGACCACTCTTGCAGGAAAGACATTTTTCCTACTAATGCACCAGCTTCAGTCTTCTCCTCTCCAGCCAGTGACAGAACCAAGAAGAAAACTGGCAGCAGACTTTTTAGCAGGGCCTGTTGTGACAGGACAAGGGGTGATGGTTTTAATCAAAAAGAGGAGAGGTTTAGACTTGGGAAGGAAGAAACTTTTTACACTGAGGGTGGTGAGACCCTGTCCCAGGTTGCCCAAAGAGGGGGCAGATGCCCCATCCCCAGAACCATTCCAAGTCAGGTTGTTCGGGGCTCAGAGCAACCTGATCTAGTTGTAGATGTCCCTGCTGACTGCAGTAGCAGGTTGGACTAGATGACTTTTAATGGTCCCTTCCAACCCAAACCATTCTGTGGTTGTGACTATGTCATCTGGCTAGACCTGATCTCTGAGGATGTTAAGGGTGCTGTAATGACTCTCTCCCACTGATGATAGCCTTGAAATGACAATCTAGGCTTGCTGGGATTTTACACTATTTCTGCTAGCTGTTCTCACACATGATTTGCTTGTGTACTGGCTGGAGAAGAGATCACAGAATCACACATCACAGAATGGCAGGGGTTGGAAGGGACCTCTGGAGGTCATCTATTCCAAGCACCTTACAGAGCAGGTTCACTTAGGGAAGGTTACACAGGATCACAACATTCAGTCAGGTTTTGAAAGTCTCCAGAGAAGGAGATAGGCTCAAGCTGTGAGCACTGGCCACCCAGCACACAGGTGCTGGAGGACATATTCAGCTGTTGGTGGAGCATTCCTGCCTGCTACACTTGGCAACCCCTGGCACTAGCCAGGTGCCACGCATCACTTAAACCGCTGAGTATTTTTAACTGCTAACCTTACATCAGCCTGGAATGGCATAGTGGAATTTGGAAGCATGTTTGCTTAGGAATTCATCATTTGGTAATCCAGAATTGATTTGATGATGCTTTGGGGCTGAAATAACAAAATGATATCTCAATACCCAAGAGAGTTGCTGTTTGGATTTAGGAGCAACCCTCCCAGGAATAATTTGCAGGAGCAAGGAATGTCGCAGGTATGAGGCAAAGAGGCCTGTGTAACATCAGCCCTCCCTTCTCCCTGGAATTACAAACCCAAGCTAAAAATAAGAGTCAAACAATGAGGGCTGGCTGACTCCTCTGTCACTTCAACTCTTCCCAGCTCCCTGATTTGATAGCAGGGTGGATGTCACTGGGATATTTTGCTCCTAGAAGTGAAAATCCCTATTTAAGTACAGAAGAGGAATGCTATTAATACCCACTGGCAGGCGAACAGGAAGAACTGGTCTGTTCTGAATCGCTCAGTGACCAGCCAAACTGCATTCTCAGGGTTTCAGAGCCACCATGGGCTGAGCCCTGCCCGGTGGATAGAGAGGTAGAAGACCTCATGTCCAGCTATGGGACCCCCAGCACAAGAGAGACATAGGTCTGTTGGAGTGGGTCCAGAGGAGGGTCACAAAGATGATGAGAGGGCTGGAGCACCTCTCCTCTGAAGACAGGCTGAAAGAATTGGGGCTGTTCAGCCTGAAGAGGAGAAGACTCCAGGGAGACCTTATAGATGCATTTCAATATCAGAATGGGAGATATAGGAAGGCTAGGGAAGGACTGTTTGGAAGGGCTTGTAGCAGTAGGACAAGGGGCAGTGCTTTGAAACTGGAAGTTCCTCACAATGTGGGTGGTGAGACACAGGAAGAGGTTGCCCAGGAACATGGTTGAGTCCCCATCCCTGGAGACATTCAAAATCAGACTTGATGTGGCCTGGGTAGCCTGATTTAGTTGGAGCTGTTCCTGTTTACTTTGGGGCGGTGGGACAAGATGACCTCTGAGGGTTCCTTCCAACCTCATGCCCCCCAGAATCACAGAATGCCAGGTCAGAAGGGACCTTGAGGATCATCTGGTCCAACCTTTCTTAGGTAATAGTGTGGTCAAAATGAGAAAATGAGGCTGGAACCAGGGCAGAAGAATAAAGGGAAGACAGAGGAAGATGGTGTTGGGTAGATTACATCCTGAGATAGAGGGAAACTGGGATATATGGTGCAGGGTGTAGAGAGAACAAACCTTCATTGTTTCTGCTGCATGAGGCACAGTTTTTCTTTCCCAAATATTTTGGCTTTTATCAGAACACTCCCAAGTACTACAGGCTTGGTCAGGATGGTTTGCCTGGAAGAGCATTTGCAGGTCACATTTGGCAGGGGTTAGGGCTAGGCTGGCCACTAAAGAAGTGACAGATGCTCTATATGAAGCCTTCTCTACTTAGGACATGTCCCTGCCCATGGCGGGGAGGTTGGAGAAGATGAACTCCAATGTCCCTTCCAGCCTAAGCCATTGTATGATTCTCGCATTCCAAAGGGAAGAGAAAGGGAATAAGGAAGATGGCTTGAAAAAGGAGGTAGAACAGCTGGAATGGAAATAACAACAATCCAATGAAATAGCTACAAATAGACCAAACCAATATCAAACCAAATCCCTGATACTGGGGAAATCCCAGATTGGACTTAGTGGCAGACAGGAGCTGGATTTTGGAAGTAGATTCAGGAACACATGGATTGGGATGGAAGGCAGAACGGACAGAGTCCATTGATGAAATTGCTGAAGATGCTGTGGGCTTGGGAATCAAGATCACCTTCCACCCACAGGCTTCTCCAGATTGATTCTTTCCCTTTGTTGCACATTGGTCAGCAAGTACCCATCACACAGTGCATGTCTCCACTGCTCAGGGTGGATTTTGCCTCAAAATGTCACTTGATGATCTCTGCAGACATGGCAGGGACAGCTGGGAACCACTGACTTAGAGGTCTTGGCTGCTTTAAGACCTTACCAACCTCTTGCTTTCAACAAGTTGTCCAGGGCATGTAACCCTTTACACGTGCCATGCCAGGAGGCAGACAATGGAGGCCTGTTCCATCAGGTCAGAGCTTTCCACAGGATGACCTCAGCAGGCTGCATCAGCCAGGGCTTGCATCACCACAAATTAGTTAACCTCACAAGGTGTCACACACAAAGTCAGGGATCTCCCTGTGGGTGAATCACGTGCTTCAGCAGGTCTCTTCCCTGAGGGCTTGAGAAGAAGGACTCTTTAATGCTTACATCACAGAAAGCACTTCTTATGGCATGAAGTGCTTCAGGATGCAGGACATCACATTCTGGTCCTAACAAGAATCGTGTAAGTGGCACTTGTGTGCATGACTCTGCATCATGCCTTCCCTCTCAGCTCCTAGTTGTTCATCCTCTATTTTCAGTTGACTCTGCATGGCCTGTCCACATCACAGTGAAGACAGATGTGCAGTTGGGGTCCAGAAGTGTTCCTGAGTCTTTAGACTAAGCTTAACAAACTTTTGCTCGTACATTGTAGGAAAAATGGATGTAGTGAAGGGTCCAGAGTACAAATGTTGTGAGGAGCAGCTTAGGGAACTGGAGTTGTTCAGTCTGAAGAAAAGGAGACTGAGGGGAGACCTTCTGGCTCTCTACAGCTCCTTGAAAGGAGGTTGGACAAAGTGGGAGTTGGTCTCTTCTTCCATGTAATAAGGGATAGGACAAGAGGAAATGGCCTCAATTTGGGACAGGGAAGGTTTAGACTGGACATAAGAAGCAATTTCTTCCCCAGAAGGGTTGTCAAGCCCTGGACCAGGCTGCCCGGGGCAGTGATGGAGTCCCCCCTCCTGAAAGGATTTAGAAGATATGTAGATATGGTGCTGAGGAACATGATGGTGGATTTGGCAGAGCTGTGTTGGACTTTTATGATAATCTTGGAAGTATTTTCCAACCTTAGTGATTCTATGGTTCTACGTTTGATACACACACACCACCACCACCCCCAAAATGATTGAGCTCAGTCTGATCTTGCCTGCTCCTCCCAGGAGTCATCATCCCTTTGCTGGTTTGGGTTTGGGTTTTTTTCTTTCAAAGTGGCTGACTTCACTAATCCCAAAAAGCACCAGCAGTATCTGAAAGAGTCACAGTCTGTCCTTTCAACAAGGGTACAGAAGCTTGCCGCGTCCCAGGTTTCTGAGAATCCTGTGGTGGATGCGCCAAAATGTTCCGATCCCACAGCAGCCGAGGTTAAACAGGCGCAGATTTGCTGAGGGCAGCTCTCCATGGCAGAGAAGCAAACAAAGCTAAGAGGGGAGGAAACAAAAAAAGCCAGGGGAGGGGACAGCAGAACATTCCTCCTGCCTGTTACTCCAGAAAAGGGCAGTAAATACAAGAGCTGGACATAGTAAAAAAGCCATCATTTAAAACTAAAATCAAGAATTTTTGGTGTCTCACAGAACCTTGGATACTTATCATAGAACCATAGAATGCTTTGGGTTGGAAAGGACCTTAAAGATCATGTAGTTCCAAACCCCATGCCGTGGGCAGGGACACCTTCCACTAGACCAGGTTGTTCAAGGCTTTATCCAACCTGGCCTCAAACACCTCCAGGATGCCCAGAGAAACTGTGGACACTTCATCCCTGGAAGTGTCTAATACCAGGTTAGATGTGGCTCTGAGCAGTCTGTTCTCATGGAAGATGTTCCTGCCCACAGCAGGGGGAGTGGAATTAGGTGATCTTCAAGGTCCCTTCCAACTCAAGCCATTCTGTGATGAAAATACCAGTGCAAACCCTCTGCCTGTCCCACAACCACCATGGTGGTCACCAGCTCAGTGAGGACGCTCCAGTTCTTGATCATCCCAAATATACCTCCCCCAAGAAGAAGGTTGGTTAGGGCAGGTAGGCAGCAATGCAGCCACTCTCCTATCTCCAAACAAACTGGGTTTATTTTTACCAGCACAAGAGACCTTTTATTTTGGAGATGTGTAGCCATGCCAGGAATAATCTGACTTTGAACAAACAAACACAAAAAAATACTAACCCTTTGCATCTGCAGCCGGGCCTGCTGGGACAGGCTGCCCTCTTAGAAGAAGGGGAGAGGTTCAGCCCAGCCCAACCCAGCCCCTGGCTAGCAGAGCTGTGCCAGCACAGCCTCTACAGCCCAGAGCAGACTTTAAAGCACAGGTCTAGACAAGAAATATTTTTTTTTGAGCAAGGAGGGTTTAGTCTGGTAAAGAAAACAACTCACAGCAGCAAATGATTTATGCTCCAGTGGCAGCGATGAAAGCTGCTGTCAGGAAAAGTGTGTCCCACCATCACACCTGGAAGATGGCTCTAGGCAGTGGTGGGTCTCAACACTGCAAGTTACAGCAAAGGAGGAAAAAGAAAAATCAAGATGCACATTTGACTTTGTCTCTCCTCAGTGCAAATAGTACAAGCACCATACTCTCCAAACCACTTTCTGTCATGAGATCATAGAATCACAGAGTGCGCTGGGTTTGAAGTGACCTGAAAAGGTCATCTTGTCTAACACTCCCGAAGTAAGAAGAGACATCTTTAACTAGATCATGTTGCTCAGGGCCCCATCAAGTTTAACCTTGAATGTCTGCAGGGATGGGGTCTCCACCACCTCCCGGGACAACCTGTCCCAGTCTTCCACCACCCTCATATTAAAGAATGTCATAATCATAGAATGGTTTACAAGAGCCAGGGGAGGGGACAGCAGAACATTCCTCCTGCCTGTTGCTGTAGAAAAGGGCAAAAAGTACAAGAGCTGAACATAGTAAAAAAGCCATCATTTAAAACTAAAATCAAGAATTTTTGGTGTCTCACAGAACCTTGAATACTTATCATAGAACCATAGAATGCTTTGGGTTGGAAAGGACCTTAAAGATCATCTAGTTCCAAACCCCATGCCGTGGGCAGGGACACCTTCCACTAGACCAGGTTGGTAAAAGCCTTATTCAGTCTGGTCTTAAACACTTCAAGGGATGAGGCATCCACAACTTCTTTGGGCAACCTGTTGCAGTGTCTCACCACCCTAGGAAAAAGTAAAGAACTTTTTCCTAATGTCCAACTTAAATCTAGCGTTCTTTAGTTTAAAACCATTGCTCCTCATCTTATGACTACAGAGCTAAGATGTGGTGGAACATTCGCCTCCACTCTCAGTGGCTGCTTCTGGTGCCTTGTCTTAAAGTAAAGCCTCTAGTAAGTCAGATTTTGGTGGTAGTTTAGGAAGAAATTGTTGGAGAACAATTGTAGAAAAGGAGGCTGAGGAGAACCTCATGGCTCTCTACAACTCCCTGAAAGGAGGTTAGAGTGAGGTTGGG
This sequence comes from Semnornis frantzii, assembly GCA_013399775.1. Taxonomy (NCBI): domain Eukaryota; kingdom Metazoa; phylum Chordata; class Aves; order Piciformes; family Ramphastidae; genus Semnornis; species Semnornis frantzii. The sequence continues at coordinate 42,101 of VWYK01129182.1, read as the reverse complement.
GTCAGTGTCTTTTCCCTAGTGATAGAATGAGAAGAAATGGCCTGAAATTGTGCTGGGGGAAGTTCAGGTTGGATATTAGGAAACATTTCTTTGCTGCAGAAGTGGTCAGGTGTTGGAACAGGCTGCCCGGGGAGGTAGTAGAGTCACCAGCTCTGGAAGTGTTGAAGAAACGTGTAGACATGGCACTCTGGTACACAGTTTAATGGCCATAGTGGTGTTGGGTTGATGGTTGATGATCCTGGAGATCTTTTCCAACCAAAACAATTCAAGTGGCCTGACGAGCATTCCCGAGTCGCTGGGCTCTCGGCCTTTGGATCTGGGCTTACACCGTAAGGGGCGTGGTATACCCCAGAGGGGCGTGGTTTCTCCAGGTAGGCGTGGTCTTCCCGGCAGCCCCGCCCCCGGCGGTGAGGTCGGGGCGCGGCGAGCGGCCGCTCCAGAGCGGGGATGAGCGAGGGCTAAGGCCGTCGCGGCGTGGGCTTCGGGGAGGGGTGGGGGGAGAGAAGAGTCGCCGGTAACGGTGACCATGGTGGCTCACGATGAGCTCGGGGGGCTGCTCCCCATCAAAAGGACTATCCGGGTGATCGATGCGCAGAACCAGTCCTTCAGGGAGCAGGAGGTGAGGAGGAGAGCGTGAAAATTTGGGGGGCGAAGGGGGGAAAAGGAGTGGGTATGGGAGACTGCACCTTCCTGCCTTTTGCGCCTGAGGGGAGGTGGCGAGGTGAGCGTGCTGGGAGATGGCCCAGGAGTGAGGTGCAGGCGGCGATTTAGACGAACATTGAATATTTTCATTTAAATCTCATTTTTCCTTAAAAGCTTAAGTTTATAACCCCTGGAGTAGTGGGATCAAGGAGCCGAAGCCAAGCCCAGCACCTGACTTAATCGGCCCTGCATCCCTCAGTGGAATTTTCATTGAAAGCCTGCCTGTTAGTCTCTTGTCCTCTTTCCACTGACCGGGTTTTTCCTATTTAGGGCGTGCGTTTGCTGCAAAACCCCTCCTTAAAAATAATAATCACGGGTGTTGGTTGAAGTTGTGACGATTTTTCTCTCTTTGTAGAGAAGTGGTGGTGTTTTCATCTGTTGTTATGTAGATGAGAATAAGTGCGTGATTCAAATGCCTCCTGCTGAGACAGAAGGCAAAAGTTCAGCAGCCAGGTAGGGACCGGCTGTTCCAGGCAGAGGTTTATGGCTAAGATTAGTAGCGAGATGAGGAAAAGGGAAAAAAAAAGACTGTTCCAAATATCTCTGGGGTTTGAGAGCTTAGAGTTGCCAGCCTCCTAAAAAATCCTGGCTTTAGGACAGCCAGACTTGGGCAATCTCATTGTGTAAAAAGGAAACCAGATGTTGGAAGAGAAATAACATAAACCAGCTCTCCTAAAGGAGAGTACATCGACCCTAATTCTTTAAGTGTGTATTTTATGTAGGGTAGCACCGGCATGTTGGATGTCATAGACTGGTCTGAATTGGAAGGTGTCTTGAAAAGTTATCTGATACAACTCCTGCAGTGAGCAGGGGCATCTTCAACTACAGAAGGTTTCTTAGAGCCACAGACAACCTGACCTGCAGTAGATCAGGGGTGGGGCATGTACCACCTCTCTGGGCAACCTGAGCCCGCGTTTCACCACCTTCACTGTAAGGTTAAACTTTGGGTCTGGACTTGAGTAATGACTGCTCAACCAATGCTGCTATCAGTGTGAGGTACTGAGCTGCTATCAAGAGCCACTGCGGTTGTCAGCAGAGTGTGAGGCCAGATTTCCCCCTGAGTGGTGAGCAGCCTGAATTTGAGAAAGAGAAGGGTTGTCATCTCTATACCAGCATGTCAAGTCAGAGCCTGGTGGTTCAGTTTGACTGCACACAGCCATTATCAGCGGAGCTTGAGGTTCAGCGAGCTTCTTGCACATGAATCTTATCAGGTGACAATTTCTGGCAGAAATTACTCAAGCTGGTGACTAAAATCCCCTTTGGCTTATTTGGCTTAATAGGAGAAGTTTTGCTACGCATGGTTTTTAGATTTGTCACCTTATTTGTATGCTTTCGTCTGGGACGGCACGTAGAATGTTGCTCTCTAGTAAGTGATCCTTGTAAAAACCACTAATTATTACCTAGCACAGGGGGAAAGGTTTGTAGGTGTGCGTGCTGCTGGTGGAAAATATTCCTTGCTCAAAAGCAGAGCCTGGTTTTCTATCAAGCAGCAAGATGCAGACCTTTCACAGTGTGAAGAGTTAACATGAACTCCAAAGCTCTTGACTTGTGTTAAGTGTTACCTGCCAGCTGAGGCACCCAGGCACAAATATAGCTTTTGTGTGTATGTTTATGATGTATCTGCTTTTAATAAAGAGTCCCCTGGTTAAAAATACATGAATTATAATCTGAATGGAAGCAAGAAGTGCTGTTGAACTCGCTGAGGTTTTAATTATCTGTCGGTGCCATAGTGCTTGATACAGAAACGTTGCAGACTTCATTCTAATCTGGGCTACTATAAGGAATACAGCGTGGAGACAGCCTAATCATTGTTTGCAAGAACAGCACTAAAAAAAAAAAAAACCCCAAAGCACTGAGCCAAAGTTATCCATAGCATGAACCTCGTCTCAGTTTACACCCTGCAGCCGGCAGGGTTTGACTGTAAGGGGAGTGCATGACCCCAGGCTGAAATGCAGATCTCAGAGGTGAGGTTTCTAAGGAGAGGGGGTTAGTTCCCCCCTTCCCTGCCTTAGATCAAAAGGTATGGCTGGAAGGAGAAGAAAAAAGATGTTGGGGTTTTTTTGTTTTGTTTTGGTTTGGTTTTTTGGCAGTCAGGTCTGAAAGCACTTACAGGACAGAAAGTGGGATTTGTTTCCCTTGAAGAGAGGGGAAATGGCCTTTTGCTAAGCTGAATTTACAGTGCACAGACGTTTTTCTCTTGGCTGAACACCCCAGGGAGCATATCGTGTCTACAGACAGCACTCAGATCGTCCCAATCTGTGTGAAAATCCTCCTTCCTGGGAGCAGAGGAGCTGTACTGCCACTTGAAGAAAGCAGTGATTTATAATCCCAGGGAGGCTCTTTGCTCTGCCTGTCCCCAGCGCCGCGGCAGGAATGCCTCTTGCCAGACCTCGTACATGTGCCTGTGTCACTTCAGCCCCGCGCAGATGTGTCAGGAAGGCATCCACACATGTCCCTCTGCACAGAGAGTGTGTCATTGTATCTCTTCTCTGGAAAGGCCATACAGTTGACCCTTCCACAGGGAGCTGCAAAAGATTCTGCAAGCATCCTAAGATCATGGAGTAGCGTCACAGAAGTCACTTTGGTTTGTAAAGACTTTAAACAAGTCCAACCTTTATCTAACTGCCTAGTCTGGTTCTAAACCACGTCCCTAGGTACCACATCTCTACAGATTCAATCACCTCCCTGGGATGTCTGATTCATTGTTCAGAACCCTTTTAGTGAAGAAGTTTCTTCTAATACCAACCTAAACCTCCCGTGGTGCAACTTGAGGCCATTTCCTCTGTCTTATCACTTGTTACTGGGTGAAAGAGACCAACACTCCCCTCACTCCAGCCTCCTTTCAGGGAGCTGTAGAGAGGCAGGTCTTCCCCCTCAGCCTCCTTTGCTCCAGGCTGAACAACTCCAGTTCCCTCAACCACTGTGTAAAAACCTTTTCTTCAGTCCTTTCACCAGCTTAATTACCCTGCTCTGGACCTGCTCCAGCACCTCAGTGTGTTTCTTTAAAGCACTGAGGCTTCTTGCTATTCATTTTCAGTGTCACCTTTTTCTTTTCCATGCTATTTATATCAGAGAGCCGTGTGTGGTTTATGTCTCTGTATTTTCTGCTTACATTCCTGCATTTTCTTAAGCTTCTCTTGGCCTGTGTCCCTTTATTCTAGCACACCGATGTATGTTTTTCTAGAAGCAAAGCATTCGTCGTTTTCCTTCATTTCAGAAATGTCTGTAACTAATCAACATTGCCTTGTCAAATTTAAGACCAACCTAACTTCCCAGCCTTCTGCATAATCTTTTCCCTGACAGACTCTTTCTTGGTTGGCAAAGGAAAGATGCAGCCATAGTATTCCCCATGATGTACCAAAATCCAGCTGATCACTGAGGTCTCATGGTTGAGGATGCTAAAGTGCTGGAGCGTGTCCAGAAAAGGGCAACAAAGCTGGTGAAGGGTCTGGAGAACAGGTCTGATGAGGAGCAGCTGAGGGAGCTGGGATTGCTTAGTCTGATAAAAAGAAGGTAGAGGGGAGACCTCACTGCTCTGTACAACTCCCTGAAAGGAGATTAGAGTGATTGCTCTCTTCTCCCTAGTATCCCTAATGATAGAACAAGAGGAAATGGCCTGAAATTGTGCCAGGAGAGGTTTAGGTCAGATATTAGGAAAATTTGTTTTCCTGCAAGAGTGGTCAAGCATTGAAACAGGCTGCCCAAGGAGGTAGTGGAGTTACCGTCCCTGGAGACATGTGGATATGGGACATGGTTTAATGACCGTGGTGTTAGGTTGGTGGTTGGATCCAATGATTTTTGAGGTCTTTTCCAACCAAACCCATTCTGTGACACTCCATTACAGCTTTCCCCCATTCCTGTATTACCTTTCTAGTTTTGAGCTTACCTAAGCCTTTCAAACACAGCTTGGAACAGGCTTTGTGCTGTGCCAAGAGGTCTTTCTGTTCTGCATCACTCATAAGTTGCTTCTTTTCATGTTTCCCCTCCCCTGCAACTCTGAAGGCTTCGTTCAGCGTGAGTTCACCTCTCCTGTTGCTTAACACGGCATGTAGGCAGGCAGACAGCCACTCCTCGGGTTGTGTTTCTGAAATCGGATCTTACACAGGGAGCTCTTCTGCTTCCTCAGTCCCATGACTGGAATCCAGCTCTCTGTGCCTATTACCTCTTTTTGGCATTCAGCATTTGTCATTTAAGTTGCTCCACAGAAACAAAGGGGTGGAACACCTCATCTTGCAATTTCAGACTGGAAATAGAGTCAGGGGAGAGCTTGTCCTAAGCAATCTTCACCTTTTAGCCTTTGGAAAAGATCAGGGACTCAGCTGTAATTAACCAAAAATGCCCAATAAGCCTTTACTAACACTTCCACTGAGATGAGCTCAATAACAGAGGCTGCTTCATCAGAATTTCATGCTAAGAAGCTTTCTTGTGATGATGAGTCACGTCCGACCTCTGCCAGATGTTATAAGAGCAGCAGGGCATCTCGTGTAGCTTTAAGCTCTGAGCCCATCCCTTCCTGACCATCCCATGGTGTCCACCTTTCCTGTAGAGTCCTTAAAACATACTGTTTTGGGTGTAAAATGGGTGGGATTCCCAGCATGATGGCAACCTCCAGCCGGCTCCAGCAGACACACTTCACCTGTGAGAGTTTGAGTTGTTCAGCCTAGAGAAGAGAAGGCTCTGGGGACACCTTAGAGCAGCCTTGCAGTATTTGAAGGGGGCCTCCAGGAAAGCTAGAGAGAGACTTTTTACAGAGGTATGGTGTGACAGGATGAAGGGTAGTGGCTTCATACTGGAAACTCAATTTAGATTAGACATTAGGAGGAAGTTCTTTCCCATGAGGGTTGGTGAGGCACTAGAACAGATTATTCTGTTGTGGAGGCTCCAAGCTGGGAAGTGTTCAAAGCCAGATTGGATGGGGGCTTCAGCAACTTGCTGTAGTAGGTGGTGCCCCTGCCAATGCCAGGGGAGTTGGAACTAGATGATTGTTAAGGTGGCCTCCAACCCAAACCATTCTATAAGATGTTAAAACCTGACCCGAGTTAAAGCAGCAGGAGGTTTCCATGGGGCGTTTCCTCTTTCTTGGCAGCCATTTGGTCAGGACAGAACTGAAAATGCTCTGGGCTCAGGAATTAGTGGTGTAGAAAAACAGAAGCTCTTATCTTTCAAATCTAAACAACATGTAGGAAAAATTAATGATGACTTGGTGGGGGATGGAGAAGAGGGAGTAGAAGGAGGAGAAGGAAGTTTTGTAAACCAAAGGTTTTAAACTTGATCCACTTTGTGTATGCCTGTCCCTTGCAGGAATGTTCAGCATGCGGTCATTTGTTAGAATAGTTGCTGAGGCCATCCTGGGCTCCAACTGCTGCTTTTCTCTCACAAAATAAAATTAAAATGGAAAAACGCATTCTTTCTGCAAATGAAAACATGCTAAAATGGAGAAGGAGATCATAGCTCCATCTTTAGATGACTGTCACTTGCTTTAAATGCAGAGGAGAACGCTTCAGTCTATTTATGTTCATAGCCTAACGGTCCCAGCTGAAGCCCTGTTTTAATTTCTGACTGGTGTGGGTGTTATCTTACCTCTTTTACCCTGGGCAAAGACTCCACAGTCTAATTGCAGCCTTGAAGTTCAGACAAATATTTACAACCTCAGCTTTCCTTTTAAGATGAATGGCTGCTTCAGAACACTCTCTGTGCTGGTTTTCCCACTCCTAAAGTGGGCTCTTGCTTTTTAAAACTGCCTGAACCACTTGAGAAATGAATCATAAAACCATTTTAGTTAGAAAAGAACTTTAAGATCATCAAGTCCAACCATTATCTAGCTCTACCAAGTCCGACACTAAACCATGTCCCTCAGAACCACATCTCTGTGGTTTTTAAACACATTCAGAGATGGGGATTCAATCACCATCCTGGGGAGCCTGTTTCACTATTTGAGAATCCTTTCAGTGAAAAAGTTTCTTTTCATCTCCAACCTAAATCTCTCCTGGTGCAACCTGAGGCTATTTCCTTTTGTCCCATCACTTGTTACTAGAGAGAAGAGACTAATATCCACCTGATTCCAACCTCCTTTCAGGGAGTTGGAGAGATCTCCCCTCAACCTCCTTTTTTCCAGACTGAACAGCCCCAGGTCCCTCAGCTGTTCTTCACAAGACTTGCGCTCTAAACCTTTCACCAGCTTAACTGCCCTTCTCTGGACCTTCTCCAGCACATCAATGTCTTTTCTGTAGTCAGGCCCCCAAAACTGAACCCAGTATTCAGGGTTCTGAGTAGCAGGGGACAAAAGAGACAAAGTGGAATTCACAACCAGTATGATTTGTTCTCTGCTTTGTTGACAGGAGCCAAGCAATAAGCGGGTTCGGCCGCTGTCACGGGTCACATCCCTGGCCAACTTGATCTCTCCTGTCAGAAATGGTGCGGTTCGGCGCTTTGGGCAGACAATACAGGTAAAATCCAGGAACTTCTGGTCCTCAAAGTCTAGAAATACAGGGAAGCTGCTTCCTGTAGGATGTTGAAACAGGCACTGAGGTTTTAAAACATCCCTTGAAAATCCACTCTATGACTTGTGCAAGCACAGAAAGCTTGTTTGGGACGCGGGGATGAGTTCAGGAGTTCAGAGGCGACTCACTAGATAAACAGGTTACTGAAGGTTTAAGCAGTAACAACAATCAACTGATTCAGATAAGGAGAAGGAGTTGATAAACTGTACCAGTACTTGAGATACAAGTGTTGGAGCATGTGCTTCAGGGTGAACTGCTCTTGCTGTGCAGTGAGGTAAGAGAAGTATTGTCCCAAGGACTCCTTATGCTACACGTGCAGAATTGCTTCTCTGGCTTTTAGAAACATTGCTAATCATGAGAGCAAAGTTCAAGTGGCTCCTGACTAGCCCTGTTCTAGGTAGAGTTATGATCCTACTTTATTGGCTTACTCATACCTTGGAAGTAGACCCAAACTTCACCTCCTCCCAAGGGCTGCTGTTGGATGTGTGTGGGACAGGCACAGGGCAAAACTTACCAACCTCTGGCCTCTCTTAGCAGGTTGATTAAAGTGTTCCTTTATCTAAGGAAAAGTGTCTGGGTGTGTTTTCCTGCCCTCCACAACAGGGGAGGATGAAGGATTGGGAGGAGTATGGTTAATACTACAACACTTCTGAAATGTTTACCCTACAGATTTATTTATTTTTTAACAGACTTTTGTGTTTGTTTTAATCCCTTTAGTCATTCACCCTTCGCAGTGACAGCAAATCTCCTTCCTGCACCCAGAAGCCGTGCAGCAGATCTGCTGCTCCTACTCCTCCTAAGCGAAGAAACAGCGTGCTCTGGTCTGAGATGTTAGATGTCAACATGAAAGAATCCTTGAGCACCAAAGAAATCAAACGCCAGGAGGTGGGAGAATCACAGAATGCTAGAGGTTGGAAGGGACCTCAAAAGATCATCTAGCCCAACTCCCCTGCCAGCGCAGGAGGAGGGCAACAGTTCTGGGAAAGGCAGCCAAGGCCTTAGCTTGTGCCGTTTGCTTGGCAGGGAAGGGAGCAATGAACATTTGTGGATTACTTGATTGTCCTGTGCACCTTCACTAGATTTATTTGTGCACTAGGCATGGGAAAAGGTAGACCTGTCTCTCTTGAGTCACTAGGGACTCGTCTCCTCAGTTTGACCCTTCAGAGATGCCAAACTCTTTGTGTGGGGGTGCTCAGCATTTCTGAAATGCGAGCCCCAGCCGTGCCGGTTGCTTTGCAGCAGCCCCGGAGTGGAGCTCCTTGTAAAGCCAGCTGTCTTTCTCTCAAACCTCTTGACAACTGGTTGAAAGCCAAACAGCAAGGCCTTGGCTTGCCTTTTTTCCTGTAGTTCTTAGACAAATCTTCTAGTGACAACACAGAAGCTGACTAAAGACGCCTGGGATTTGACCTCTGTGGGTTTTCTGGGGTTTGATTTTTTTTGTGCTGGCCTGTGTTAAAAGCTGTGATTTAAAAGGGGCTAATATTTAATTTGGCTTGAGCACGAGCCTCGGGGCTTTCACACACTTGTAAGTGATGTTGCTTTCTGGGAACTGGGAAGGGCAGCAGATTTACTTGAGATGGCAGTGTCCAGGTGCCATGATTTCAGATGGCAAAACCCCCTATTCATGCTGCAGAGACAGGATGTACATTGTGTGAGCCTTCTGAAAGGCTCTTTCAGAAGAAGGCTGGGGTTAAAAATTACTCTCCGTTCTTTATCTCTGCTCCCACAGGCAATCTATGAGATGTCCAGGGGAGAACAGGACCTAATCGAAGACCTGAAGCTTGCCAGAAAGGTGAGTGGTGTCATTTCCTGCAGTCAGTGTGGCCAGCAGGACTAGGGAAGCAATTGTCCCCCTGGACTGGACACTGGTGAGGCCACACCTCCAATTCTGGGTTCAGTTTTGGACCCCTCACTCCAAGAAGGACGGTGAGGTGCTGGGGTGTGTCCAGAAAAGGACAGAACATTGGTGAAGGGTCTGGAGAACAGGTCTTACAAGGAACAGCTAAGGGAACTGGAATTGTTTAGTCTGGAGAGGAGGAGGCTGAGGGGAGACCTCATTGCTCTCTACAACTCCTGGAAATGAAGTTGGGTTGGTCTCTTTTCCCTACTGTCAGGTGGTAGAGTGAGAGGAAATGGCCTCAGATTGCACCTGGGGAGGTTTAATTTTGATATTAGGGAAAATTTCTTTACCAAAAGAGTGGTCAGGCATTGGAATCAGTTATCCAGGGAGGTGATGGAGCCACACATGTTCAAGAAATGTGTGGACATGGCACCTTGTGACATGATTGTCTTAGGTTGACAATTGGACTCAATAATCTTGGAGGTCTGTTCCAACCAAAACAATTCTATGATTCTGATTTACTGATAATAATAAACTCCCTTTGCACCTTCACACATGACATAGCAGCTTTATCAGACCCAGAATCCACAGCTGGAAGGCTGGCCTGGAAGATTGACTTCTGCTGGTTGGTTTGGTTGCAACAAACCCATCAAAGAAAGGACTGTGCTTTGCAGTCCTGCAAAGCTGCTTGGGGAACCTCTCTCCTAGCTGAGAACAGTTCAGACAGGAAAGTCCTTTTCATCCAAAGGCCTTGATGCCTTCATGCAACAGTGCGTGGTTTAGTGATCACAGCAGATGTTCCTGTTGGCTTCACTTTCTGTCTGTCTCAACATCCTCTAGTATTTAAATTGTCAGCTTTTAGCTTGGGGGATTTGAAGCTGTTCTAACACGGATGTTCTTTGACAGGCCTATCACGATCCCATGCTGAAACTCTCTATCATGTCTGAGGAGGAACTCACCCACATATTTGGGGACTTGGATTCTTACATTCCTCTGCATGAAGGTAAGAGCAACTGGATCATTCTCACCTGTGATGCTGACTAACTCTGCCTTCTCATGTTGGAACATCTTGCCGGGTCATTGTTGCAATTTCAATTTTTGTGTTTCAATTTCAGACTTGTTGGCAAGTTTAGGAGAAGCAACAAAACCAGATGGAACAGTGGAGCAGATTGGGCCCATTCTTGTGAAGTGGGTAAGTACATAGCTTGGAGACAAGGGACTGAAAATGAGCTTCAGGAACATTTAAAACTAGAAGCCTTGAGTGAAGAGATTGACCCGGAAATCCTGGCTCCACTGAAAACAATAGGCCTCTGTCAGCTGTAATGAGCCACCATTTCACCCTGGAGACTTGGGCTGGTGTGACTGCAATGATTTGCTGATTTAGATTGGAAGTGTCTCTATCTTCTGGACTGCTTGTCTCTGCTGTGCTTTCAGTGGTGTTATCTATCACTGTTGATCTCAAACATCTGAACTTCAAATGCACTGCAGGGAGGGTGCCCTCGTTCTCCTCACAAAAGGCTGCTGGTCTGTTAGCTTCTTTTAGTGGGCAGAGTAGCACAGTATGGGAAGTGAAACTCCTCAAGTCTGACATGTCCACGTGATTTGCTTTTCTTACATGGAATCTGACTCTTGGATATTCTTCTCCTGCAGTTACCACGTCTCCATGCCTACAAAGGTTATTGTAGCAATCAGCTGGCAGCCAAAGCACTTCTAGATCAGAAGAAGCAGGACCGCAGAGTGCAGGACTTCCTTCAGCGCTGCCTTGAGTCTCCTTTCAGCCGCAAGCTAGACCTCTGGAGCTTCTTGGACATCCCTCGAAGCAGACTGGTCAAATACCCACTGCTCCTGAAAGAGATCTTGAGGCACACTCCCGAAGACCATCCTGATGTCCAGATTCTGGAAGAAGCCGTAAGTCGTAGTGATTTCATGACCCTTGTTCTGACTTTAGCATGTGGTTCTGGAGATGCAGAAAGCTTTCTTAAACTTGCCACAATTTCATGGAGTAGTTTTCTTGAAGGACACAAAGCTGTGACTTTGTGAAAGCAAGTGAGAGATCACACTTAAAGGGAAGGAGTGTGTCATAGAAAATGTGTCCGGCAGGTCTAGGGAGATTCTCCTCTCTCTCTGCTCTGATGTGAACAGACCTGGAATACTTTATCCAGTGTTGGAGTCTCCAGTTCAAGACAGACAGAGATCTGCTGGAGGGAATCCAATGGAGAGCTGTGAGGATGACTGGAGACTTGAATGTCTTTCCTATAAAGAAGGGCTGAGAGACCTGGGGCTGTTTAGTCTGGAGAAGAGAAGGCCGAGGTGGGGAGGATCTTATTATCACCTATACTATATGAGGGTTGGGTGTCAAGATGAAGGCGATGGTCCCTTTTCTGTGGTGCTCAGTGATAAGACAAGGAACAATGGGTATAAGCTGGAACGCAGGAGGTTCCACCTCAACATGAGGGAAAACTTCTTTACTGTGAGGGTGCTGGAGCCCTGGAGCAAACTGCCCAGAATGGTTGTGGAGTCTCCTTCTCTAGAGACTTACAAAATCCACCTGGACACCTGCCAGTGTGGCCTGCCCTAGGCGATCCTGCTTTGGCAGGGGAGTTGGACTTGATCTATGGAGGTCCCTTCCAACCCCCAAAATTCTATGATTCTACACAAGCTAAGGTCCCAATGTAATGCTTTGTAAACATTTTACTCTATAGATATCTATAATCCAAGGAGTCCTCTCTGACATCAACCTGAAGAAGGGGGAGTCAGAATGCCAGTACTACATTGACAAGCTGGAGTACCTGGATGAGAAGCAGAAGGACCCAAGGATTGAAGGCAGCAAAGCTTTACTGTGCCATGGGGAGCTGAAGAACAAAAACGGACATGTAAGTCCCTTGGGTTCAGGGTAATTAATCCTCAGGTTTGAAAACATTCCCTCAAAGGTTGTTCAAACTGTTTGTAAGAGCAGGAGCAGGAGCTCTTTCCATCTTTAGGATTAGTTTAGACAATTATCTAAATATAAAAAGCAGAAAAGAAAGCAGCCAATGGCAGTCGGCATTTCAGGGTGTAAGGGAAAGTTTCCCCCTGACAGCTTTACAATTGGGCCTTCAGAAGCTGGAAAATAATTAGCCCTAAATTACCATCCAAAGTGTGCTCTGTGCCCCAGCACTCCATCAAAAGGGATTTCCTGCTGGCTGTTTACTTTCAGGTGCTCTGACATTCCCCAGCTTTTTCAAACAAAAGTCTTCCTGCAAAACCTTGTTTGCTTTTGAGCTGCACTGCCAGGAGTTTATCTGCTGCTGCAGTAGCACTGAAAGACCCTCCTGTACTCCAGGCTATGCTGCATTTCATTGAGGCTTGTGGAAGCGACCTCATTTTCAACATCGGATCTTTGTTTGGTTTACTTTTTTGGTTGGTTTTCTGTTCAGTTCAGCCATTACACTGCTGCACCTGTGAAGCATTTTGTGTTGTTAGAAAAGATACTGAATCAGAATGGTTTGGGTTGGAAGGGACCCCAAAGATCATTCAGTTCCAGCTCCCTTGCCATGGAAAGAGACACCTTCCACTAGACCAGGTGGCTCAAAACCTCATCCAACCTGGCCTTGAAGACCTCTAGGGAGGGGGCATCCACAGCCTCTCTGGGCAACCTCTTTCAGTGTCTCACCACCATCTCTGGGAAGAATTTTTTCCTACTCTTTAGTCTAAATCTCCCCTCTTCCAGCTCAAATCCATCCCCCCTCATCCTATCACTACAAGCCTTTGTAAAAAGTTCTTCCCTGGCTTTCTTCAGGTACTGGAAGGCCACTGTAAGATCTTCCTGGAGCCTTCTCCTCTCCAGGCTGAACAGCCCCAACATATTGCTCCTAATCCTCCTGGTTTGGTGTCTGCAAATCGTAACTCATGTTTTGAGGGTTGTTAAACAATAAACCTGTTGATGTAACTCCTGGACTATGCTACCACTCCCAGGGCCCTAAGGAAACTCGGGAAGTTAATGTAGGTGGAACTTGAGATAAAGTGGCCTTGAGTCCCAGAGGATATACAGCCTCTCAGCATCCAGAGTACAACACCCTGCTCATATTCAGGTGTCTTTTTCCTTGCAGAAACTCTACGTCTTCCTCTTCCAAGACATCCTGGTGTTGACCCGACCAGTCACTCGCAATGAGCGTCAGGCCTACCAAGTGTACAGGCAGCCCATCCCTGTCCAGGAGCTGATCCTTGAAGACCTACAGGATGGTGATGTGAAAATGGGAGGATCTTTCCGAGGAGCTTTTGGCAATTCCGATAAAGGTAAGGACCAAACCACTTCACCTGTGTGAGTATCGCCTTCTAAGGAGAGATTGAACAATCTAGTCTAGTGGAAGGTGTCCCTGCCTATGGCATGGGAGTTGAAACTAGATGATCTTTCAGGTCCCTTCCAACTCAAACCATTTCATGATTCTGTGGTTACACTTGGCCATGGATCCCCTGAGCCGAGGTTCCTTTGGGATAACTTGGATCATCAACAGTGTGGCCAGCAGGACTAAGGAAGGGATTATCGCCCTGTACTGAGGAAATCCTCAAATCCTGGGTTCAGTTTTGGGCCCCTCACTCCAAGAAGGATATTGCAGTGCTGGATCAGGGCCAGAGAAGAGCAACAAGGCTGCTGAAGAGTCTGCAGGACAGGTCTTGTGAGGAGCAGCTTGGGGAGCTGGGGTTGTTCAGCCTTGAGAAGAGGAAGCTGATCTGGTTCTCCATAGCTCAGTTAAAGCAGGTTTAATCTATATGGAGGTCATTCTCCCAAGGTTCAAGTGATGGCACAAGAGGAAATGTCCTCAAGTTGTGCCAGGGGATGTTTAAGTTGGACTTGAGGAACAATTTCTTGCCGAAAAGGGTTATCAAGGTCTGCAACAGGCTGCCCAGAGCAGGGTTGGAGTCCACATCCCTAAAGAGATTTCAAAGCTGTGTAGATGTGGTGCTGAGGGCCATGGTTTACTGGTGACCTGGAAGTGCTGGGTTAATGGTTAGATGACCCTACAGGTCTTTTCCCACCTAAACAATGCCACGATTCTATGGTATATGTCAACATCCACCTTTAGGCTGTCTCTGCTGGTCATTTGGTGGCTCTGAACTGCAGCCGGTGCTCAGATTAGAAAGACCTCTATTTCCACTTGTCTCTGCCAACTTACAGGGCTTTGGCTTCTTATTTTTGTTGGAGTTTTGAACCCTTTCCCTGAGGCACAGCAGGACAGCTCAGGTCATTTGTCTAGCAATGGAATCTCTAAATATTGAGCTAGGACCTGATCTGCTTTTTCCTCTGTTTACCTCTAGCTAAAAATATCTTTAGAGTTCGTTTCCAAGATCCCTCTCCAGGCCAGTCTCACACGCTGCAGGCCAATGACTTCTTCCACAAGCAACAGTGGGTCAACTGCATCCGAACCGCCATCGCTCCCTTCCAACCAAGCGCCACCGCGGCGGAGCTGAAGGACCTGCCGGAGCTGAATGAAGAGTGCGAGGAGAACAACCCCTCCGTGCCCAACATCACAGCCCAGAGGAGGCAGTCAGCTGCGTCTGGCATCACTGAGATGGAGTTCGATGAACACACATCTGAGTGCTGCTCCACCTTGGACTCGGAGGAAACCAAAGGCACCAAAACTCACAGAACATCGTCTGGGCACAGGAAAAGCAGGGAGAAGCAGCTGAGTGAGAATAGGAAAGAAACCTTGGTGTGAAGAAGCCAAGGACAAACTGTTTATTTATAAATACCTGTGTACATTTTCCTTCCAATGTGTGAGCACCATGGAGTCGCTCTGCTGAATGGGATCTTGGGGTTAGTTTTCATGTTGTCATGGCAGCTACTGGTATCCAGCTCACTGTTGGAACTGGAATCTGTTTTTACCTACACCACCACCACGCTGAACCTGGATTTAAGTGCCACAAGTACCCAAAGTGCTCTTTCAAACCTGACACAAGCAGCTCGTGTCAGGTTTGAAAGAGCACTTTGGGTTCAGAAAGATTCCCACAGGTGGGGTTTGAGGGTTTGGATTGGGAATTTGAGGCTGGAGAGTAGGGGTTTAAGGCTGGAAAGTGGGAACTTGGGTTGTCACCGCAAGCCTGATGGCACCACCTCCCTTTGCCAGGGTTGGGGTTAGCTCAAGGTTCAACACCTAAATTCACATTTTCTTCTCACCAGATGAGAGCACAGTTTGCAGTGTGTGGTTGGAATCCATCTTCTTGGGGGGTAAAAAAACAGAGCCCAGATTCAACAGGTTCTCAATTTACCTACTGGAATCTTTGATCTTGGCAGTGTCCTTTGTACATTCCTCATTTTCACTCTTGTAACCTGCCAGAATATTTAAATTTTTGGAGTTGGTTTTTTTTTTTTAATTATTATTGTTAGTCGTTTTGTTCTCAGTTTGCGGGTGTTTTGTGGGGGGAGTTCTTTGGGGTTTTGGGAGATTTTTTTATTTCCTTTTTTTTTACTTTTGTATTTTGGTGGTGTTGTTGAAACTTGGCATTTCCTTTCAAGTACTTGATCTTTCTTGCCCTGAGCTCTGCAGGCAGCGTGGGGTTCCTCACCTGGCTCCACAGCTCTGCAGGGGACCACGGGTGAAAGCCGGAGCATTGTGTACGAGCTGATGATGATTGTGAGGAAAACTACTCAATGTTACCCCTGTGACCATGAGGAACCTGAAACAGCTCATGGTTGTACGCTCCTGGCCCTACTGAAAGAGAAGTGCATTGCCTGAGGGGGGTTGTAGGAAGGTTGTAGGCATGTTGTAAAGGGTCTGGGGGAGGGAGGAGGAGCAGTGGCTAGAGTAGCAGGGAGCAAAGGTAGATGTTGTTGTTGTTGTTGTTGTTGTCGTCAATGTTGCCTTTTGGAGATGAAATGCCAAAAAGGCAGGACTGGAGGCAACCAAGGGGTTATTGCATGTGGTAGAAAGGTAGAGAAGAGAAAAGAGTTGATGAGATGTGTGGACAGAGGAGGTAGTGGTTGTAAATAGTTATACTGGCGATGCTGCTGTGTTCTGGTGGTCCAAAGATAGGTGTTAGAGGTGCCAGCTTGGTAACCATGCGGTGAAGCGTTGTAAGGAACAAAGTGGTGACAGCTTTGAGCACAGCCAACAGGTTGTTCCTGTCATTTGACTGGTGGTGATGGGGCAAGGACAGCAATCCCACCATACCCATCCTTGAGGAGCCATAACTGGTGTGTAAAGGGTTGTGAGTGCCTGTCACCTGCTCAGCCAGTGATGTTGGAAAGGGGGAGAGGGTGGTCATGGACACCAGCAGGTGGTTCTCTGTAAATATGTTGTACAGCTTCCAGTGCCAAGTACCATTAAATTCTTGACAGCCTCTTGCCTGCCTCCGTTGAATCATTGCCTGGTAGGGACAATGTGTCCATGCTGTGAGTACATGGCAGATAAATGTCTGACTGGGCTTCTCTGACCACACAGCTCACCTTACACTGCTCCAGGTTGGAAAAGACCTTAAAGGTTGTCCAGTCTAACCATTCTCTTAACTCTGCCAAGTCCTGGTGCTAAACCAGGTCCCTCAGCACTACAGCTTTGCATCTTTTAAGCACCTCCAGGGATGGGAATTCAACCACCTCTCTGGGGAGCCTTTCAAGTCTTTGAGAACCCTTTCAGTGAAGAAGTTTCTTCTAATGTCCAACTTAAACCTCCCTTGATACAACCTGAGGCCATTTCCTCTTGCTCTGTCACTTGTTCCATGGGAGAAGAGGCTGACCCCCACCCGGCTCCAGGGAGTTGTAGAAAGGCAGAAGGCCTCCCCTCAGCCTCTTGTTTTCCAGGCTGTACAATCCCAGTTCCCTCAGCTGCTCCTCACAAAAATTGTGCTCTAGACCCTTCACCAACTCTGTTNTGATACAGGCCAGGGTGCCATTGGCCTTTCTGGGCACCTGGGCACACAATGTGTCATCCTCAACCACTGTTGACCAAGACTCCCAGGTCCAGGCAGTTTCCAGCCACTCTACCCCCAAGCTGGAGCATTCATGGGGTTGTTGTGACCCAAGTGCAGGACCTAGCACTCGGTCCTGTTGAACCTCAGCTGCTTGACCAAGCCTGGCCAGACCCTCCAGCAGATCATCGCCGCCTTCCAGCTTTGTGTCATCTGCAGACTTAACTCAGGGTGTCTCGATCCCCTCATCCAGATAATGATGAGGGGAACTGGCCCTAGCACTGAGCCCTGGAAACTGGCTCAGGCAGCTGTGGCTTGATTCAAACCCATTTTCCTGGCCCAGTTCCTCTTCGTGCCGTGCTGGCTGGGCAGGACACGAGCCGGCGGTTACAGCCCCATGTGTGGCATGGGGCCCAGCAGCCACCGCCCTTGGTGAGCTGTAAAACACGGCCCAGCTGCCTGACTCACTCCAGGGCTTGCATCACTCCCCTCCCCTTGTGAGGGAAAAGGGAGAAGTGGCAGCAATCCTTCCCCTTCTAGAGAGCTGAAACCACCCCCCAGTGCTGGAAAGCTCTCCACTTGTATTCCTCACCTAGATGAACCATCAGAAGCAGCAGGCAGACCCTACGTGGCAAAATCCCCTCTGCTGGAGTGGCTTCTTTTGAGGGGGTGAGGAGCATCCGTGTGCTACACCATGATGAAACCATCAGATCTCCACAGTCCTCCCAAAAAGCTGGACAGCTGAAGCTCCTGGTGGGAGCAGTTCTGGTTCCACATCAGCTCAGAATGGAAGGTTTCAGGTTAGTAAAGACAGGGTTTACAGCTGAGCAGTGACCTGTGAAGCTGTTTTTTTTACTGGAGGAGGCTCAATCTTTCCCAAGCAGGGAGAAACTGGGGAAAAAACCCTCCTTTTGCCTTAAAAAAAATCCAGACATTTATGAGCTGCTGGGGCTCAGGGCTTGTCCTCAACTCGGGAAACCCTGCAGAGAACCTCCCACCCATCAGGCCGAGGCTGAACCTCCCTCTGGTTGTCCTGCAGCCGACAGCAAATTAGCCAAGAACTTGATTTCTACCACCCCACAGCTCCTAGGCGTTCTTATCCCTGCTCCATCCCTCATAGAGGAATGTGCAGTCCTCCTCAGCCATAGCTTTGCTAGACTAAACAATCCAGGCTTCCCTGGTTCCCTACTGTGCTGAGCTCCACAGGCTCTTGGCCAGTCCCCTCGCCTGTCCTGCTGAGCCAAGACCCTCCCAGCCGGTGTATGGGGAGACCATGGGACAAACAGGGCGAAATACCAAGAGCAGAGGGGGCACCTGAGCCAGCACCATGTCCCTGAGCTCCTGTGTCCTCATGGCTATGGTGATGTGTCCCTGAGCCATCCCTGTTGTGGCCAGAGAAAGAGAAGGCATCCATGCCCAGCAGATGTCTGGGCACCTCCACCTTCAGTACACAGCTCCCCAACCCCATATGTACCTTTCTGGATCCACCCAGCTCAGATGCTACGTGCAGAGAGGAGCCAACACAGGTGACACCTTCCTGGAGCTGAGGTCAGAGAAGGGCACATCCCTATTCTCTGCATCTCCCCAGCACTCCAATCCCAGCCTCCCTCCTCTGCCATGGTGACATCTGGCAGGTCCAAAAATGAGACCAGAATCCCTTTGTTTGGGCTGGGAAAGCTCAACTTTAGGAGCTACTCTGAAGTTCACCCTCAGCTTTGGAAACCTCCGTTAA
Source organism: Semnornis frantzii (assembly GCA_013399775.1). Taxonomy (NCBI): domain Eukaryota; kingdom Metazoa; phylum Chordata; class Aves; order Piciformes; family Ramphastidae; genus Semnornis; species Semnornis frantzii. Next base: position 23,446 of record VWYK01129182.1, on the reverse strand, counting down.
AACAACGCCTGAAATCAAGCCACCAAAGCCCAAACTCCAGTCGCCAATCCTTGGAGACCCCTGCAACCACTGCAGGATCAGCCCAAGCTCAACCTCTCCAAAACTCACTTTTCCTAGTGGAACTAATGCCAGGATTTGTGGAGATTCCTCTCGACTCGACAAACACCCAGGAGACCAACTGACCTCAGGATGTCTGGGCCAGCACGGAGGCCCCACGGAGGTTTCCCTGTCGGAGCTGTTTCCCTCTCCGCCTCCAAAGTTCTCTTTTTTCCACCATGTCATCAGCCTCCCCCCCCGCCTCGTCTGCAGTGCAAACCCAGACATCGTACATCTGCACACATCTGGCCTTCAGTTACGAGCTGCACAGGCTCAAGATGATCCAACTGAAGGCTTTTAACCATCAGCTCTGGGGTTTATTTGGCTGCTACATGGTCAGAGCACTCAGTGCCAGATGTTGGGGTTGAGCAGGGACCGGTACTGGGACCGTTTCTCTTTAATGTCTTTATCAATGGTCTGGATGAGGTTATTGAGGGTACCCTCAGTAAGTTTACAGGCGACACCAAGTTGGGGGGCAGTGTGCATCTGCTGCAAGTTAAGGAGGCTCTACAAAGGGATCTGGCCAGACTGGATCAATAGGCTGAGGCCAATGGGATGAGGTTCAACAAGGCCAAGTGCTGGGTCCTGCACTTGGGTCACAACAGCCCCATGAATGCTCTAAGCTTGAAGAAGCATGACTGGAAAGCGTTCCATGGAAAATGACCTGGTCAGGGGTTGGTCAACAGTTGCTGGAGATGAGCCGACATGTGCCACCAGCATCCTGGCTTGCATCAGCAATAGTGTGGCCAGCAGGACCAGGACAGGGACTGCTAAGGCCACATCTCCAATTCTGGGTTCAGTTTCAGGCCCCTCACTCCAAGAAGGACGCTGAGGTGCTAGAGTGTGTCCAGAAAAGGACAACATTTGTAAAGGGTCTGGAGATCAAGTCCTGTGAGGAGTGTATCAAAGCCATGTAGATGTGGTGCTGAGGGGCATGGTTTAGCAGTGACCTGGCAGTGCTGAGCTAACATTTGAACATACTGATCTTGAGGGTCTCTTCCAGCCACCACAATGCTATGATACCACCTGGAAAACACCGTGTGAGGCTTTGACATTGGCCTCTTGCACCCTCCTTTGTTGAACCACTGACCCCTCCAGCTGGAGACATCCTGGGAAAACTGGCTGCCGAAACAGCCATCAGATGGTGGCTGCATGTTCCTGCCACCCACCGTGGTGGCCTCACCGCTTTCCCACGCTATCCCCTGGCCCATCTCAGATGCCATAAATAGGACTCAGACATTAACTGCAGGATTTTATGGGCCAGTAGGCAGTTTTATGAGGTCAATTAGCCTGCCATGCTAATAAGGGTGCAGTTAAGCACCATCTAAATCAAGGGCTGGCTTGACCTTCTCCCAGTGACTGCTGCAAACGTAAGAGGAGATGAATGCTGGTAATGGGCAATGAAGAGGTGATAGGTGCTGGCAGCTGGTGCTGGTGATGGGGAGGTCATGTGTGCTGCCCACTGGTGGATGGATGGTTGGCAAGGTAGTTAGGTAGATGGATGGATGGATGGACGGACAGTTGGGTAGATGCATATGTGCATGGATGAACACATTAATGGATGGAGAGGAATGGAATGGACAGAAGGTGGTGAGAATGGATGAATGTACACTTGGACATACAAATAGCCCTCATCATCCTCTGTTTCTGAGCCCTCCTGTACTCCTGTTGTAAGAGATGAGTAAAACTGAAAGCAAGCCATTACAACATGGTGCTGGTCATGGGGAGGTAATGGGGAGATGATGGATGCTGGTCACGGGGAGGTCATGAGTGTTGACAATGCTACTGGTCATAGGTACTTACGATGGGGAGACGATGAGGTGATGGGTGCTGAGAATGGTGCTAGTCATGGCTAGGTGGCAGGTGCTCATGATGGGGAGGTGGTGAGTGCTGGCAATGGAGAAACAATGAGTAAGCAACACCTTCAGCGGCTTTCAGAGATGCCCAGGATGGAGCAACCCCTTTATCCTTGACAAAGTGACCCAGGAGCTCCTCACCCAGCCCACCACATAGGATTTTGAACAACCCCCCCTATAGCTTGAACCAATACCCGAATCCTCCAGAGTTTGCTGCCACTCAGTTATCTGTTGGTGTTTACTTCTCCTGGTTGGGTTCAAGCCAGCTCCTCCTGCCCTTGGCTCCTTCCTCGGTGGCCTATGGGCTCTTTCAGGGTAATTTTGACTCCATCTCATTAAACCTGAAGCAGAACAGCAAGCGTGGGCAATTAGACAACTAAGGAGCAGCTCATTGCACAAGAGGAGCTTCCAGGACCTCCCCTCCCCGAAACAGAGCAGTGCTGGCGTCTCACCAGACAGGTTCCTGCTCCCTGCCTGCAACTGCTACCTTCTACGAGCCCCACGTGTTCTCCACATGAGCTTTTCCTGGAGACAACCAGGAAAACTTTTTTCCCACACTTTTTTCCACCTGTGGGCCTCATCTTCCTTGTTTCTCCTCAGCCGTCCCATGGGTCGGCTTCTGTATTGTGGCCTTCTATCCACACACTACATCTCTAATTCCTCACTGGGATAAACTGGCACAGTTTTTCTGTGGAGCTTGGCCATTTCGGGACATCAGCTGGCGAAGGTCACTGTTGAAGGCACAGAGGAAGGAGGGATGCCTGGTTGGAGGGGCAGGTGGATGGGTGGCGATGTAAAGACATGGATGGATAAACTGATACAAGGACAGATGATTGGAGGGAGGGAGTGATAATTGGGCAACTGGATGGATGGATGGATGGACGGATGGATGGATGGATGGACGGATGGATGGATGGATGGACGGATGGATGGATGGATGGACGGATGGATGGATGGATGGACGGATGGATGGATGGATGGACGGATGGATGGATGGATGGACGGATGGATGGATGGATGGACGGATGGATGGATGGATGGACGGATGGATGGATGGATGGACGGATGGATGGATGGATGGAAGGTAAGGCAGTTAGGTGGGTGAATGGGCACATAGATCATTAGGGTGGCTGGGTGGATAGGAGGGCAGTTGGGTAGATGCATGCATGGACAGATGAGCAGATTGATGGACAGAGCGATGGGCAGAAGGCAGTGAGATTAGATGGATAGATGGACAGTTGGACAGAGACATAGCCCACATCATCTTCTGTTTCTGGGCCCTCCTGTACTCGCTGTTGCAAGAGATGAGTAAAACT